>NC_069450.1:1913134-1930634 GCF_026875155.1 Cherax quadricarinatus | reverse complement strand
ACCTATTCTGCAAGCCATAATATATATATTAATATATATATATATATATAAAAATATATATATATATATATATATATATATAATATATATATGTATATATAGTATATATATATATATATATATATATATATATAATATATATAAATATTTATATATATATATATATAAATATATACTATAAATAACACTGATCCCTCTGGCTGAAGGACTCCGAAGCTACGAACCTTGGAACAAGGTAGCAGTGCTATACCATCTCACCGACTGAATTTCGTATCGAACTTCATATCATCTGCAAACATGGACACTTCGAATCTATTCCTTCTGTCACGTCGTTCACAAATACCAGAAACACCACAGTCCTATAATGGGGAAAAGGCAACTTTATCTCTGTGGCACTCCAGCTCGTTACGGCGCCCACACTGATACCTCGCCACGTAGCAAGACTCGCTGTTGTCTTCTGACAGTATTCCTGATCCATTATAGTGCCTTCTCTGATATCTATGCTGCCTCCATCGCTTTTGCACTGATCCGCGTGAGGAACTGTGTGTGGTGTTTGAAGTACATGAATGCTTACGTATCGACAAAATGAATTAGACACATATGCAACATCTGGGATATCTTTAAAGGAGGACGGTTTCGCCATCAAGGTGTTTAATCAATACAAATTCCTATGACATATTCATGTACGGACTTGTCAGACACTGCAATAATCATGGAATTTTTGTTTCAGTGGACATCTCCACAACCATCTACACTTCTACTACCCCGTCCCTTGGGTATGAACCTACCTATCCTTTTTTTCACCTGACACCAGCATATAAGGGTCAGTCTTCTTGCCTGTGCACCAGAATCTCACGAACTATAGTGGCTCTTCCACCAACTCAAAGGCTGGGAAATTTAATTACGTCAACTTTTTTATCAAAAGTTTTTTATCTGCAAAATTTTAAATACAACTTGATATTAAAATTCGTAAGTAAGAAGGCAATCCAAGGCATACCCAGAAACTATTGATAAATCGATTAAAATATCTACGGAATTGATAGCAACACAAAAAACCCAAGAGCTATCATTTCGCTCTCCCCGTGGGTTGTTTTCAATATAAATATATATATACATATATATATATATATATATATATATATATATAATATATATATATATATATATAAATATATATTATAAATATATATATATATATATATATATATATATAATATAATATATATGTCGTCCTCTAAATGTTAAAACTGGTCAATTAGCAAAACTCATTTAAAATAAGTCAATCTAAAATTTGCCTTATTACGCTTAAAGATGTATTTTTTCCATTAATTTTGATGTAAAAATTTAAAATTTTGCACCAAAAGAATCTTAGAAACTTACCAACCATATTATAACAAGAACAATTTATTTTAGCCCAACCCAACTAAATATATTTTTAGATTTTCTTTTACAGTAATTTACTAATATAAACAAACACAGTGAAAATATATTTTTTTCGTTAGGTTCAGAAAGATTTTGGGGCGAAATATTTGCATAACACAAATTTTCACTTGTCCATTATGGCAAGATGAGTGTTGCATTTAAGCCAAGATCGCAAGTTCTGCTATTCGGGTCACGACATATTATATATAATATAATATATATATATATAAAATATATATATATATATATATATAAATATATATAATAAATATTTATATATATATATAAATAATATATAGTACGTTAGCCGAATATGCAAAACTGGTCAATTAGCAAGAGAACTCATTTAAAATTAAGTTCTTTCTGAATTTTTCTTTTTTATATGTTTAAAGATATATTTTTATCATTAATGTTAACGTAAAAAATTTTAATTTTGCAACAAAAGAATCTGAGAAAACTTACCAAACCTTTTTATAACAAGAACAACTTATTTTTAGCACTGACCCAACTTAATATATTTTAAATTTGTTTTCAGTAATTTTAATACTAAACAAACACAGTGAAACATATTTTTTTCGTTAGGTTCAGAATGATTTGGCAAAATTATCGCTTACACAAATTTTTCCACTTGTCCTATATGGCAAGATGAGCGTTTGCTACTTAAGCCAAAGTCGCAAGTTCTGCCTATTCCGGCACGACATAATATATGAATACATATATATATATATTATATAAATATTATATATATAATATATATAATATATAATATATATATATAATATATAAATATATATACATATATATATATATATATATATATATATATATATATATATATATATATATAATATATATATATATATCTATATATATGTCAGCATAGTTGCTGATCCTGTTGTTTTATATACATAGCATATTATCATCCAATGTGCTTTAGATAGGAGATCACTTGTAGGCCTGTGACTGTGTGTGACTCACGGGATGCGCATGTGTATGGCTCGACTCTGCTCCCTCTCACTCGCGGCAGACGCAACAAGAACACGCAAGGCTGGGCGCCATTCCTCTTCACTCAGTCTGGACCCAATAAATGTTTCCATCCAACAGTGTGTCTACCTTCAACCCACGATACTCCATTTAAGAACTCTACGATAAATGTGGCAACGGAGGGACCTGAATATTGACGATTACAGCGATTTCTGGAGAAAAATTTCACCAGCAAGACGGCCATTTCGTTTTTTTACACCAGTAGGCCTACCGAGGTTAACGCCAGCCTGCTAACCTCAAGTATGTTCTCCGCCCAAGCCTCCTACCACTTCTACATTATATGAACTGTCAGGTCTCTTTGTATTAGTGTAACTGCTTGATTTGCATCACTCCTGGGGGTTTGACCCGAGTTTGCAAAATAAGCCAGCTTCCAGTTTGTGGTGAGGAAAGCCCCAGTCAGCCTAGTCTACCCCACCAGTTCTTTTGCCTGCCAAGCCAGTCTTTCCAACCCTGCTGTGCTCAGCGTGTGAGGTTGTCAAGCCATTCTGTGTGAAGGGTTAAGATAAGCCAGCCCAGCTAGCAACTAACCCAAGAGTCTTACCCCGTACTCAAGCAAGCCACGTGAGTAGTCCCTCGCTTGTGATTCAAGCTCCAACAATTCTGAGTTGTTTCTTTTTCATCCTTGTGGTGTTGTGGTATTTTGTGGGTTGTTTTTTGAGCCAGTCCGGCTTTAGAAATATCTTCGTGGCAGTGTGGCTGTTTCTCGGTTAGGCTTATGCCGTTCAACCCATATGCCCATCCACCCAAGACCACGTGGGTCGCACCATTGCCGGGCTTAGCCCTTGTTATACCCACAAACCCAACTACACTCATCCGATGAGGCCTCAGACGCCTCCTCACCATTACCCACTCACCTAGACTCTTCAGTGTAATTGGTAAACTACTAAGGTTGTACACCATAATTTAAGACCACATAGGGGTCAAGAGCTAGAGTGTGTTTCGTGCCACCGTTAAAAAGCCTCCTGTGTGAATCTATCGTCGAAGTAAGCGCAATTTCTCGATCACCGGTGCAGAGACAGCAAGCAAGACGACATAAACAATCCTCTACTCACCACTACCACATACCTCATTCATCACAATGTCGTTACAGTGATAATATTTTTTTTCATAGAACATTGCGAGTGTTGAGACATTCTTTTGTGTTCCCAGTGATTTTTTCTCTAGTGACATTTCAGTGACTCCTTGATCAGACTCAGTGTTTATCATGTTACGGATTGCAATAATTTCTTTTAATCTCCTTTATTCAGTGTTAATTGTTTGTGCTATGATATCAGGTCTGTTGTGTTTGTGTTTCTTTTTTTATATACTGAATCAAGTACTTAGTGTTTTTCCTTTGTTGTGATGCAACATATGACATATAGAACTTGTGTGTACACTTCAGAATACCTAGTGTTCTAGTTATATTCCAGTGAAAGTATTTCATAATTTTCACCTCATAAACTGCATCACAACCAGTGTTTGTCTGTTTATAATTTTTTTCTTCCCAGCATTTGTGTATTTCTTGTTTGTTCCCTGTGGTGTTTGAACATTCTTGTATTCATATTCTTTCATTTAGCCAGTGTGCTAATTTGTCTTATTTCTCACAGACATTAGTGCCAATATTTTGTGCATACAAGAAATCATTTTACAAAATTTTTCACACCTAAAGTTTTCCATTGCAAGAAAATTCTATATTGGTTTATGTTGATGTGTTGTGTTCATGCAATCACTGAAAGTGTTTCAAACTTTTTTGTAAGTGTTTTAGCACCTATTATTTTGCATTTTCATTGAACAAATTCACTATTAGTGCAATATTTAAAGTTCTTATTTTAAGAGTAACTTGTTCTATTTGCTTGTTAAGTTGTTGCTTGAAGTGCAGTTAAGAGTTAAAGTGTTCATTCCTTGATATATTTTCTTTTCTTGTGTGTGTTAATAAATTTTTTTTTATGCACATTGATTCATTTTGCAATAATTCTTGCGCAAATATTGTGTTGCCACTAAAGATTTTCTTTGCAGAGATTCCTAGCAGTGTTTTCTTTTTATTAGCAAATTATTTGCAATAAAGCTACAGTTTTTATTTCAGTGCAGTTTTCAATATGCTCTGTTCTGTGCATAATATTTTATTATGTCCTGTGGTCATTTTTATTATATTTCAGTGAATTGTGCCCTGTTTCAATATTTGCACAAAGTTAATTGAGTCATTTTATCATTTTATTGTGTATTTCCCCGTTGCATTAAAGTAAAGACAACTCACTGTGCGCCCATTCATTCAATTAAAGTAAAAGATGAGCAAATTAAATTGCTCCAAAGTGTTGTTTCATTTCAGTTGAAATATTGTTTCTTCTGTGAGTTCTTTGCTTATTGTGTGACCTGTCAATTTTTAATTACTTATGCAGAATCGTTAAGCATTTATTCCCCATTTAAGTTCACTGTGTGTTGTTCTCAGTTCACAAATTTTTTTTTCTATTTTATTTTTTTCTTTTGTTCTCTAATTCCTTTTATTACATTTTGCAAATAGGTCTCAAGTTTTCTCAAGCGATCCTCAGCACATTCTGCTAGTACAACCAGTATTTCGTCAGCCCAAAATTCGAGTAACTCCTTATCAACGACAGACATACTCAGACTTCTAGACGGCGTAATTTTCAGTCGGATCCGTATGATTCATGCCATTGTTCAATGGTGACCCAACAACCTGAAGGTTGGTTTTACCGCAGTTAGAGCAAGCTAAAGCTTCAGTTGATGGTCCCTCCATCTGAGAGTTGATTTGATCAAGTATCGGAAAGGAAGTCTAACCCGTTCTCCAGCAGCCTCAATGTATTTAAATAATTCGTATGAAGGACTTCCAGATCTAACCAGGTGGCAAATTATGGAACAGTTAATTCGCAATTATCTTGACCGGTGCGAGGAAAAACCGATCGTTCGTTGTCTCAAATAAAAAAAGAATTAGTTTTTGCACAGCTCCGGACCAAAGAGACCATAGATGAGTTTGCTCTCGTCCTTAATAACCTAATGTCCTCATTCGTTAAAGCAGGTCAAAATTCAAAGTACCTTAAAGATAACATAAACCAGCCCTTGATGTTTGCCAATTAGCTGCATTGGAGTATAAAACATCTAATGCCACCGACCATTAGTATTGTACAAATCAAGTCCGCTAGATGCTACTAAAAAAATGGGACCGCTGCAGATAGCTGAACCACTGCCAAGTAACTTTCTTCATCGCTATCCAACATAAGAACAAGGAATGGTAAACACGCAGAAGTCTGCCTCACAACTTTATCCAATCTCCCTTCCAAGCTAGATCATCACTGCAACATTCTCCACCGACCTCCAACATTCTGAACCTGACTATTAAATACTTGCGTCCTTCCACCCCAGCAGATCTCTAGGTGATACCCCAACAACGTTTACATCTGATCAGACACACCAAGAGCTTTGCTGCTTACTCACGATGCATTACTCTAACAAGTAAGACAAACCAGCGAGTGCACAACCAATGAGGTCGCCAAACTAGCACTTGCAGCTGTCGTTAAGTGGCAGCTGCTAGTCAAATGTAATGCGATTTTACGCTCCAGGATGCTTTTGTCGTCTGTACAGACGACACAGATGCTGAGAAACTACTTACCACTACGCTTACTACCCACTCTACGAGACCAGGGATTTCTTGTCTTGACTTCCCCAGCACTGAGAGCCAGGAGAACGTGTTCCTCAAGCGACTCGACAACCTTTCACGGACAGTCACTGAAAGAAATCAAGTCATCTATCGAAGCAAAGAACCCTTGGCCAAGGTGGACTTTATTATAAAAATACCCAATCTTCAATCCATGCTGAGGTCCACCTCAGTGACGTCCACCATGGGCAGCCAGAGCTCTCGCTGAGGGCCTGGCTATCACTGCTTCCCACATCAACCCAGCCTTCATCGAAGCAGAGAAATCCAACATAATCTCACAGTGCATAATGTGATACTCCATATTATACACACCACAAATGATTGTGCTACCAAGGACAAGAAGTTCTGCTCCACCTGTGACCGTAGGGTCATGACTTCAAGAATTGCACTACTGCTTACACCACCTTAAATTGCTTGAACTCAAGAATGACCACCATACTCTAGCTGCCAGGTGCCCATACCCAGAAGAGACATACTCCATGAAACAACAACATCAACAAAGGAAACCCACCCACAAGCAACCTCATATTCTGCTATCGCCAAGCTTCAGCAGACACTACCAAGATACTAAAAGCCCACGCAAGCTGCTCACCACCACTTTCCCGTCCAGCACCTACTGCCGACTCCACCAAGATTCTTTATGCTTTATGTATGCTCATTTACAGAATGCAACTGCGCCAGGTTCCTTTCACACCACCATCAACGAACTTTTCAAACTAAATAATATGCCTGGCCTCATAAAACATTCCCTGCATCACCACCTTTCCACTGAGATCCTAAAATCTACTGCAAATATTACCAGCATCACCGCTGCTCCACCGCTGTCAACACCACCACAGATACAGAGATGGACCAATCAGAGACCACTGAGACGTAGGCAACCCCCGCAATGAGAGTCCGCTAACCGCCTTGCATCCACTGCTAAGCAAGTTACCAGTCGAAAATCTCGCCTCACCAGTTCAGCCACCAGCCAAGAAAAAAAATCAACAAGAAACTGCAGATGCACCTCACGGTGCAACTGCCACTGACACTGCTGCACACAACAGGTCCGATACCTGGGGGTGGTATGCTTCTACACACCAAGCATATAAACAGAATGCTGTCTTCAGAAATCCCTCAGTATCTCCAGGACGAAACCAGTCCAAGTATACCTACGACCAAACTGTTACATACACCACTGCAGACATGACAGAACTACCCCACTGCCAAACACCCAACACCTTGTGGAAGTCGAGTACACCGTCAAAGAGGAAACTCAGGATGCTTCAGAATGGGGACTTAGAAGACGGTACCGTCCTCTAGCACGACTATCCATGACCATCACCATGAAGATAAGTTTTCCCCAGCACTTGCTGGGTGTGGCTCCAATCGACCCTTAACTGCTGCCTCTGCCTAAACGCGCCCCTTCTCTTCGGAAGTCCAGCGCAAGATAGCAACGACGACTACCCTCCAACCGGAGCCAAGAAAGAAGAAAGAAGATATCGTCACCCACCACCTGGGGAGGCCACTGCGGGTCACCACTGGAAGAAGACCCGGCCGGAAGTACCACGAATCAACATGCATGAATGAATGAGAAAAAATGAACACCAACACAATGAGACACTCCACACAGGAGAGCACAGCACTAGCACGACGACCCATGCTCTGCCCGTCTAGGGCAGGGTTGGTGCCAGAGCCCGAGTATTGTAGCTCACAAGATAAGGGGGGTACTTGCGCCTCCTCCCATGGGAGACTTAGGTCTCACACCCCCTAGACAGGAGCCATGCCGGCCGGCACTTAGAAGGGCCCGGGCAGGGAGAATAACTCGGCGAATCTTTAACAACAACACAACACCCCAGGTAGATTCTGTTTTGTTGATAAATTAGACACATGTGCAACTCCTTGGGTATCTTATTGAGCAACGTTTCGCCACACAGGGCCTTCATCAGACCATACAACAGGAAGAACTTGAAGAACAGGAGAGAAAGAGGGTAATCAGTCCCTGCAACCTTGAGTACGATGTGTTCAGTCCTTAATCATGAAAAGAATACGGCATACGTGCTTTGAGAAGGAGCTATAAACCGTTGGCAGGAGAGGTGGCAGAAGTCATAGGTCTGTAACAATAGTTCAATGTTGAAGTAGTCGTGCCCCAAGAGAATTAGGCAAGCGAAGAATTTCCCAAGTATTAAGACCCAAAAGTTGCAGTTCGAACAGGTTTGTAGATGAATGGTTCAGTGCTGATGATACACGGACATGTTGGAAGTAATTAAACTATGGAACATGTGCAACTCTTGGGTATCCTCATTGAGGAAAACGTTTCGCACACAGTGGCTTCATCAGTCCATACAAAGAGAATCTATGAAGAACAGGAGGAAATGAGGTAATCAAGTCCCTCAAAACTGAAGTCGGATGTGGTCAGTCCCATCAATCTTGAATAGAATACGGCATACGTGCTGAGAAGAGCTTATAAAACCGTTGGCAGAAGGTGGCAGAAAGTCATAGGTCGTTGTAACATTAGTTCATGTTGAAGTAGGTTCGTGCCCAAGAATTAAGCAGAGACGAAGAATTCCCAAGTATTAATATCCCAGAGAAGTTGCAGTGTTCTGACGGTTGTTGTAATGAATGGTTTCAGAGAACCGACATTTTGATAAAAAGAACACATGGCAACTTCTTGGGATTTAATACTTTGGGAATTCTCGCTTGCCTAATTCATGGCACGACCTACTTCAACATTGAACTAATGTTACACGACCTATGACTTCGCACCTCTCCTGCCAACGTTTTTATAAGCTCCTTCTCAGCACGTATGCCGTATTCTATTCAAAGATTGATGGACTGACCACATCGACTCAAAGGTTGAGGGACAGATTACCTCATTCTCCTCCTGTTCTTCAAGATTCTCCTTTGTATGACTGTGAAGCCACTGGTGCGAAACGTTTCCTCAATAAAGATACCCAAGAGTTTGCACATGTGTCTAATTTATCAACAAGTCGGTTCTCTGAACCATTCATCTACAAAGATCTGTTTGTGTGTCTGAAAAAGCCACTGTGTGGGCGAAACGTGCTATAAAGGATCACATTAAACTGCATATGTGGTTTATTTTTCCATTGTGTCGGTATTTTGACCATTTATTTCCAGGTGCATACACACTTATCATGACCCACACCTTTTCACATCCGACCCTGATTTTATAAACCACATAATCCTTGAATGTTACACATTTTAGTTCACTCTTCCTCCTCTCACATAACTGCTCCTTCAACATTATTGCTACAATTTCCTTAGCCTCCAACTCTCTCAGATCCATCTGACGTAATCCTGTTTCTTTCTCTCCACTGAAACTCCCTACCCCCTTCGGTTTTGGTTTTGCTTAAGTCCTAGTACACCCAACTTCGCTTCATTCATAACATTAGCAAACATCTGTATTCTTAATCAACAGCACTACATTCAAGCACATTCAAACTATCCCCAATATACTAGCCCATTCCTCCTGCTTTTAGTCTCCTCTTACACACGCATCTCTGACAGAGGAAGTATTCTAATTCCACTTCCCCATGAGCCAAGCAGAAATATACAAGATCATATGCATGTACCAACACGCACACACACACACACACACACCACACACACACACACACACACACACACACACACGAGTAGTGGAGAGAGGCAGGATCCAGTACATAGCTTTAACAAGGTATGATAAAGGTCACGGTCAGGGAGAAGTGACCTAGTAGCGACCAGTGAAGAGGCGGGGCCAGTAGCTTGGACTCGACTCTGTCAACCTCAACTATGAGTAAACACCCACACACACACACACACACACACACACACACACACACACACACACACACACACACACACACACACACACACACCATTCACACACCCACACACACACACACACACACCCACACACACACACACACACACAACACACACAAACACACACACACCACACACACACACACACAGCAACACGCCGATCACACAAACACACACCACACATCACACACCCACAAACATACACACACACCACACGCACACACACTCACACACACACACACACACACACACACACACCAACACACACACACATACACACACACATACACACACACACCCACACACACACACAAACACACACAACCACACATCACACACACACACACACACACACACACACACACACACACACACACACACGCACGCACACACTTACACACACACACACACACACACACACACAACACACACACACACACACACACACACGTCATGAACTAGAGAAAGTACAAAGGTTTTGCAACAAGGTAAGTTCAGAGCTAAGGGGAATGTCCTATGAAGAAAGAGTTAAGGGAAATCGGCCTGACGACCCACTGGAGGACAGAGGGTCAGGGGAGACTGATAACGACATAATAAAATACTTGCGTAGGAATAGACAAGGTGGACAAGGACAGGATGTTTCCAGGGAGGGGACACAGAAACAAGAGGCCAAACCAATTGGAAGTTGAAGACACAAATTAGCAGAGAGGAAAGTAGGAAGTATTTCTTCAGTCATAAGTTGTAAGGCAGTGTAATAGCCTAGAAATGACGTAGAGAGGAGGGCAGAACCATACACAGTTTTAAGGCGAGTTTGAAAAGCTCATGGAGCGGGGAGAGAGAGGGTCTAGTAGCAACCGGTGAAGAGGCGGGGCCAGGAGCTAGGACTCGACCCCTGCAACCACAAATAGGTGAGTACAAATAGGTGAGTACACACACACATGGGAGGAGGAAAGGGGAAAATCAGTGTTTATCCATGGGGTTGAGGAGAGAGAGGACAGGACACACACTGAAAGACGGCAGGAAGAAAGAAAGGAGATTTAGAACATAATCACGGAAATAGGTGAAGAGACATGGATAAATTTAAAATTTCAGAGAATAGGGGGATACTTGAAGGGGAGAAAACGACCGATCAAGCTGATTCTCAGGGCAGAAACAGTGCAGAACAGGATCCTCCAAGAGAAACATGGTTTGAAATACTCGGGAAGGAAAATACAAGAGGGTGTTTTCCTAGACAGAACAAACACAAACAGAACGACAGCAGCCTGAGGGAGAAGGACAAAAAAGCGAAAGGGGCTAGGAAAGGAGACAAATGGAACCAGCAGAGGTCGTCAGAGCAGAACAGACAGCACGGGCCAAGAACACACACAACTATCCTCAGAACACCATCCCAACACAAACTACAATCCACACTCACAGCTTCCACCCAACACCCAGCTATAGATCCCACAGTATGCTACCAGGCCCCCAAACCACGTGTTGGAGAGGAAACTGGAAGGTAGTGCACAAACGCTGATAAGAATAACAAATAAGTTGTGACGAGTGTGGCACAGAAGGAGTCAAATAGGCATCACCAGACATCAAGCTCTCACAGAAACCAAGCTAACAGTGTGATAACAGATTGCCATCTTTCCAACGGGATACCATTCCTGAAAGTAAAGACAGAGGTAACAGGGGGGCTGGAGGAGTGGCACTGTTATCAAAAACTGATGGAATTTTTGAGACTTCAGAGAGAGGCAGCGGAGAAGCAAGCGATTACATAGTGGAACGCTTCACTCTGGAGGTCCCAAGTGGTAAATGCAGTGAGTGTATAACCACTCACAGAACAGCAGGAGGCTAAGCAAGAGGATGATGAAGACCAAAGAACAATGGTTTGACTCACTGACTGCAGTGGGCCAGAAGAGCTCATGCATGCAGGGCAAAGCTCCTGATCATGGTGACTTTAACCACAAGGAGATCGATTTGGGAGAACTTGGAGCCACATGGGGCCAAGACACATGTGAGGGCTAAGATGATGGAGGTGGTACGACAACATCATGACAACACGTAAGGGACACCCAAGAGAGAGAGAGAGGATGAAGCCAGCAAGACTGGACCTAGTATTCACCTAGAGTAGTGCAGATATGAAGACAACAACATTAAGAAAGACCCCTTGGTGCCAGCGATCAAGTGGTTTTAAGCATCGAAAACACAGTAGAAGCTACAAGAGGAGGGGAAAAGCAGGAAGGCCAGGACAAATGAAGCCAAACTAAGAAAGGGGACGTACACGGATGAGGAACATCCTGAACGGGGTTAGTGGACAGAGAGACTGGCAGGAAGCCAGTTAATGAGATGATGGAATATGGAGCAACAATGGCAAGGAGTGCTGAGGAGAGTTTTTTTAAAATTTTTTTAATACAAACAAAAACAGTGAAATATATTTTTTTCGTTGGGTTTCAGAATGATTTTGGCGAAATTTTTGCATACACAAATTTTCACTTGTCCTATAAGGCAAGATGAGCGTTGCTATTTAAGCCAAAGTCGCAAGTTCTGCCTATTCGGCACGACATATATATATATATATATATATATATATATATATATATATATATATATATATATATATATATATATATATATATATATCTATATATAATATATTATATATATATATATATAATATATATATATTTTTTTTTTTATATAGGATGGGGTCCACCTCTGGTGTAAATTGTGGACCCATAGCCTCGGAGAAGTGGATAAAAAGGCTTCAAGGAAGAATATTTGGATTTCTTCTGAAGCCATTTGAATATTCACTTCCCCTACCACCCCATCTTTTAAACTATTTTTTTTTACCAATAGGAATATTTTATTACATAATATGGCACAGAGGATTTAAGAGATACATTGTTGTAATAAAGGTGGCATATATATATATATATATATATATTATATATATATATATTTATATATATATATATATATATATATATAATATATTATATATATATATATAATATATATACATGTTGTTACGTGTGTATCACCGATTATAAGGCGAAAATCTCATCCAGCTCCTCAGAGCTGGGGCGGTGCCCAAAATGCAGCATGCATTACCCTTTGAACAGCCGGCGCTGAGGCCGCTGGAACAGAAAACTAGCTGCCCTGGGATCCCTAGTTGCCCTGATGAGTCTTTTTCCCAGCTCCTTAAGAAAATTAGATGCACTCTTTCCCCATGAGCCAAGGGTCTCTGAGCCTATGGGAACAAACATATAATGATGGGCAAGTTCTCCATATTTTCTAGACTTTTGGGACTCCCTAAAGCTGGCAGCTGCCCCTCCTTCCTCCCTGGTGTATTGGAGATAGGTTTCAGCCAAGGTAGATGCACATGTATAGTCCCACACCACCTGCTTCCCATATATATATATATATATATATATATATGCGTGTCGTATGAGGCGACTAAAATGCCGGGAGCAATGGGCTAGTAACCCCTTCTCCTGTATACAATTACTAAAAAAGAGAAGAAGAAAAACTTTATAAAACTGGGTTGCTTAAATGTGCGTGGATGTAGTGCGGATGACAAGAAACAGATGATTGCTGATGTTATGAATGAAAAGAAGTTGGATGTCCTGGCCCTAAGCGAAACAAAGCTGAAGGGGGTAGGAGAGTTTCAGTGGGGGGAAATAAATGGGATTAAATCTGGAGTATCTGAGAGAGTTAGAGCAAAGGAAGGGGTAGCAGTAATGTTAAATGATCAGTTATGGAAGGAGAAAAGAGAATATGAATGTGTAAATTCAGAATTATGTGGATTAAAGTAAAGGTTGGATGCGAGAAGTGGGTCATAATAAGCGTGTATGCACCTGGAGAAGAGAGGAATGCAGAGGAGAGAGAGAGATTTTGGGAGATGTTAAGTGAATGTATAGGAGCCTTTGAACCAAGTGAGAGAGTAATTGTGGTAGGGGACTTGAATGCTAAAGTAGGAGAAACTTTTAGAGAGGGTGTGGTAGGTAAGTTTGGGGTGCCAGGTGTAAATGATAATGGGAGCCCTTTGATTGAACTTTGTATAGAAAGGGGTTTAGTTATAGGTAATACATATTTTAAGAAAAAGAGGATAAATAAGTATACACGATATGATGTAGGGCGAAATGACAGTAGTTTGTTGGATTATGTATTGGTAGATAAAAGACTGTTGAGTAGACTTCAGGATGTACATGTTTATAGAGGGGCCACAGATATATCAGATCACTTTCTAGTTGTAGCTACACTGAGAGTAAAAGGTAGATGGGATACAAGGAGAATAGAAGCATCAGGGAAGAGAGAGGTGAAGGTTTATAAAACTAAAAGAGGAGGCAGTTAGGGTAAGATATAAACAGCTATTGGAGGATAGATGGGCTAATGAGAGCATAGGCAATGGGGTCGAAGAGGTATGGGGTAGGTTTAAAAATGTAGTGTTAGAGTGTTCAGCAGAAGTTTGTGGTTACAGGAAAGTGGGTGCAGGAGGGAAGAGGAGCGATTGGTGGAATGATGATGTAAAGAGAGTAGTAAGGGAGAAAAAGTTAGCATATGAGAAGTTTTTACAAAGTAGAAGTGATGCAAGGAGGGAAGAGTATATGGAGAAAAAGAGAGAAGTTAAGAGAGTGGTGAAGCAATGTAAAAAGAGAGCAAATGAGAGAGTGGGTGAGATGTTATCAACAAATTTTGTTGAAAATAAGAAAAAGTTTTGGAGTGAGATTAACAAGTTAAAGAAAGCCTAGAGAACAAATGGATTTGTCAGTAAAAATAGGAGAGGAGAGTTATTAAATGGAGAGTTAGAGGTATTGGGAAGATGGAGGGAATATTTTGAGGAATTGTTAAATGTTGATGAAGATAGGGAAGCTGTGATTTCGTGTATAGGGCAAGGAGGAATAACATCTTGTAGGAGTGAGGAAGAGCCAGTTGTGAGTGTGGGGGAAGTTCGTGAGGCAGTAGGTAAAATGAAAGGGGGCAAGGCAGCCGGAATTGATGGGATAAAGATAGAAATGTTAAAAGCAGGTGGGGATATAGTTTTGGAGTGGTTGGTGCAATTATTTAATAAATGTATGGAAGAGGGTAAGGTACCTAGGGATTGGCAGAGAGCATGCATAGTTCCTTTGTATAAAGGCAAAGGGGATAAAAGAGAGTGCAAAAATTATAGGGGGATAAGTCTGTTGAGTGTACCTGGTAAAGTGTATGGTAGAGTTATAATTGAAAGAATTAAGAGTAAGACGGAGAATAGGATAGCAGATGAACAAGGAGGCTTTAGGAAAGGTAGGGGGTGTGTGGACCAGGTGTTTACAGTGAAACATATAAGTGAACAGTATTTAGATAAGGCTAAAGAGGTCTTTGTGGCATTTATGGATTTGGAAAAGGCGTATGACAGGGTGGAT
This sequence comes from Cherax quadricarinatus, assembly GCF_026875155.1. Taxonomy (NCBI): domain Eukaryota; kingdom Metazoa; phylum Arthropoda; class Malacostraca; order Decapoda; family Parastacidae; genus Cherax; species Cherax quadricarinatus. Next base: position 1,915,334 of record NC_069450.1, on the reverse strand, counting down.
AGGGGGGCAATGTGGCAGATGTTGCAAGTGATGGGGTAGGAGGTAGGTTACTGAAAGCAGTGAAGAGTTTTTACGAGGATAGTGAGGCTCAAGTTAGAGTATGTAGGAAAGAGGGAAATTTTTTCCCAGTAAAAGTAGGCCTTAGACAAGGATTTGTGATGTCACCGTGGTTGTTTAATATTTTATAGATGGGGTTGTAAGAGAAGTAAATGCGAGGGTCTTGGGGAAGAGGCGTGGAGTTAAAAGATAAAGAATCACACACAAAGTGGGAGTTGTCACAGCTGCTCTTTGCTGATGACACTGTGCTCTTGGGAGATTCTGAAGAGAAGTTGCAGAGATTGGTGGATGAATTTGGTAGGGTGTGCAAAAGAAGAAAATTAAAGGTGAAAAACAGGAAAGAGTAAGGTTATGAGGATAACAAAAGATTAGGTGATGAAAGATTGAATATCAGATTGGGGGGAGAGAGTAGGAGGAGGTGAACGTATTCAGATATTTGGGAGTGGACGTGTCAGCGGATGGGTCTATGAAAGATGAGGTGAATCATAGAATTGGATGAGGGAAAAAAAAGTGAGTGGTGCACTTAGGAGTCTGTGGAGACAAAGAACTTTGTCCTTGGAGGCAAAGAGGGGAATGTATGAGAGTATAGTTTTACCAACGCTCTTATATGGGTTGAAGCGTGGGTGATGAATGTTGCAGCGAGGAGAAGGCTGGAGGGGAGTGGGGATGTCGTGTCTGAGGGCAATGTGTGGTTGTGAATATAATGCAGAGAATTCGTAGTTTGGAAGTTTAGGAGGAGGTGTGGGATTACCAAAAACTGTTGTCCAGAGGGCTGAGGAAGGGTTGTTGAGGTGGTTCGGACATGTAGAGAGAATGGAGCGAAACAGAATGACTTCAAGAGTGTATCAGTCTGTAGTGGAAGGAAGGCGGGGTAGGGGTCGGCCTAGGAAGGGTTGGAGGGAGGGGGTAAAGGAGGTTTTGTGTGCGAGGGGCTTGGACTTCCAGCAGGCATGTGTGAGCGTGTTTGATAGGAGTGAATGGAGACAAATGGTTTTTAATACTTGACGTGCTGTTGGAGTGTGAGCAAAGTAACATTTATGAAGGGATTCAGGGAAACCGGCAGGCCGGACTTGAGTCCTGGAGATGGGAAGTACAGTGCCTGCACTCTGAAGGAGGGGTGTTAATGTTGCAGTTTAAAAACTGTAGTGTAAAGCACCCTTCTGGCAAGACAGTGATGGAGTGAATGATGGTGAAAGTTTTTCTTTTTCGGGCCACCCTGCCTTGGTGGGAATCGGCCAGTGTGATAATAAAAAAATATATATATATATATATATATATATATATATATATATATATATATATATATATATATATATATATATATATATGTATACATATATATATATATGTATATATATATATATAATTATTATATAAAATATATATATATAATATATATATATATATAATATATATATTATATATACTATATATATATATATATATATTGTTAAAATCTCTAGTAAGGCTGATGCATGCAGGGGATGAGATGAAAAGCTGTAAGCCTTCTCCCTGAAAGCTGGCTGCCTTGGATCAAAGTCTAGTATATTGGTTCAGTGTGGTGATTTTGGTATAGCACTGCGTACCTTGTTCCAAGGTTCGTAGGTTCGAGTCTCCTTCAGCTAGAGATCTCAGAGTAGCATAGGTGTCACATTACATTATTAACACATCGGCCGATTCCCACCAAGGCAGGGTGGCCCGAAAAAGAAAACTTTCATCATTATTCTCTCTATCACTGTCTTGTCAGAGGGGTGCTGTTCACCACAGTTTACTAAACTGGAACATTAACTTCCCTCCTTCAGGGTGTAGACACTGTACTTCCCATCTCCAGGACTCAATTTCAGCCTTCTGGTTTCCATGAATCCCTTCGTAAATGTTACTTTGCTCACATTCCAACAGCACATCAAGTATTAAAAACCATTTGTCTCCATTCACTCCTATCAAATACGTTCACGCATGCTTGCTGGAAGTCCAAACCCCTCGCACACAAAACCTCCTTTACCCCTCCCTCCAACCTTTCCTAGGCCGACTTCTACCCCGCCACAGATTTATTCACTCTCGAAGCCATTTGTTTTTTTCCATTTCTCCAGTCCGAATCCATCAACAACCCCTTTTCAGCCCCCCTGGCAACAGTTTTGGAAAA
>NC_069450.1:1908213-1912634 GCF_026875155.1 Cherax quadricarinatus | reverse complement strand
CAGCAAACCATAGTAGCAGCAAAAACCAGTAGCAGCATCAACACCAGTAGCAGCAGCAACATCAGTAGCAGCAGCAACACCAGTAGCAACAGCAGCATCAGTAGCAGCAGCAACACCAGTAACAGCAGCAACACCAGTAGCAGCAGCAACACCAGTAGCAGCAGCAACACCAGTAGCAGCAGCAACATCAGTAGCAGCAGCAACACCAGTAGCAGCAGCAACACTAGTAGCAGCAGCAACACAGTAGCAGCAGCAACACCAGTAGCAGCAGCAACACCAGTAGCAGCAGCAACACCAGTAGCAGCAGCAACACCAGTAGCAGCAGCAACATCAGTAGCAGCAGCATCACCAGTAGCAGCAGCAACACCGGTAGCAGCAGCAGCAGCAGCAACAACAACAACAAAAACAACAGCAACAGCAACAGCAACAGCAACAGCAGCAGCAGCAGCAGCAGCAGCAGCAGCAGCAGCAGCAGCAGCAGCAGCAGCAGCAGCAGCAGCAGCAATATAACTAAGATTTAAAACCTCAATAAAATAGTACCTCATCCCATCAGGGCCAAATTACAAAATTTGGCTTCTTACACTAAGATGGTTATTCTCCCTCTTTGCCTAAAATGAATGTTCCCCATAAAAGCGAAATAAACGCCGCATTGTGATGAAAATAGGCAGTTAGCCCAAGCGTGATGCGGACATAAGGCGGAAGCGGCTGCAGGTAATTGACAATTCTCGCCATATAATCATTTGGGATAGGCGATGGTACACATCCTCGCAGGGTCAGGCTCCCTCATCCTGGGTTGTTATGTTAATATTGAGGAGAGGAAGGAATACAGGAGAAGTGTGAGGAAAGTGGAAAGACAGGAGAAGAGATTTACTTAGATTTGAGGAAAAAAGAATGAGGTTTTGTGTGTGAGAGAGTGAAGCTAAAACATTGTGTAGTTTTAAAACAGGTTAGATAGATACATAAATTGGTGTGGGAGGGTGTGAGTTGGACCTGAGTTGGACCTGACTAGCTTGTGCTTCTGGGTCTGCTGCCATGCTTCTTCCTTAAGTGGATGTGACGTGACTGGGTGGGTCATTGGTATAAGCCGGGGGGTGATATGGACCTGTCTCGCATGGGTCAATAAGCCTGCTGAAGTGTTCTTTCTTTCTTATGCTCTTAAGTAGCAACAGCAGCAGCAACACCAGTAGCTGTGGGCCCAGACAAGTTGAGCCCAAGATTGCTGAGAAGATGTGCAGACCAGCTAGCAGCACCTCTAACTCGCATCTTTCAGCACTGCCTAGTACAGTGTAAATGGCCCTCTCTATGGAAAGAGGCAAATGTAGTCCCAGTTCACAAAAAGAAAAGCAAAGAAGAAATCAGCAACTACAGAGCAGTGTCACTCCTGTCAATCACTGATAAGATCCTTGAGACAATAATCTCAAGACAAATGACAGAGTTTTTTGACTACCACTCACTACTTTGTGATCGTCAATATGGCTTCACGAAAGGTTACTCTGCTGCTGATCTGTTGTTAAACCTCTCCACTAAGTGGCACCAGTCACTGGATGAATCCAAAGTCAGCTATGTGGTAGCACTGGACATTGCTGGCTCTTTCGACCGGGTGTGGCACCAGGGCCTCTTAGCAAAACTTCAAGCTCTGGGAATTGCAGGCTCTACACTACGTCTCCTCAGTGATTACCTTCATGGTAGATCTCTAAGTGTAGTTCTCAGTGGAACGGAATCAGCAAGACATCCTATTGGGGCAAGTGTTCCACAAGGAAGCGTGCTGGGACCATTGTTATGGAATATCTACTTCAACGACCTTCTTCATCTCATCCCAGAATCACATGCATATGCAGACGACTGTACACTGACATTCACTTATCCAAGAGAAGAAATGCCAGCTGCTCTGTGCTACATCAATCACCAGCTAAGAGCTATATCAGCTTGGGGAAGTAGATGGCAAGTAACATTTGCACCTGAGAAAACGCAAATGATGATCGTCTCTAGGCACCATGATTGTAATGCTGGTGCATTAGTAAGGATGAATGGGAGGGTGTTGGCACCTGGAGAAGAAGTTGATATCCTTGGGGTGAAATTTGACTCCAAACTAACCATGAAGAACCATGTTGTAAATCTTGCAAACAAGGTAGCCAGGAAGCTTACAGCACTTCGCCGTATCTCGCATCTGCTTGACAGTAGGGGTTGCAAGATTCTGTACGAGGCACAAGTACGCTCACACCTTGAGTATGCTCCACTTTCTTGGTTTGCCTCCCCCCCCCCCTCCCTCTCATCTGCGACTGCTTGACAGAGTAGAGAACAGAGCAAGACGTCTCATCTCTCGCCTGGACCAATCCTGGATAGATCTGTTATAAAGTTGTCAGTGGTGATAACAAGGCAGGATGAAGTGTATCTTCTTAAATCGCTGGACCAAAAAAAGACTCTGGGCCCAGATAAGGTGAGCCCAAGTAGATGTGCAGACCAGCTAGCGTCACATCTAGGTTAGGTAAGGTTCGTAAGGAAACAGGACAAGTGTTTCCTTTCGCGAGTCTTAGTCAGATGATGACCAGCCGTTGGAGCCTCTGTCATCTGACCGAGGCCTTCTGCCGGCCTACCGGTCAACCCTTGTAAAAATCGTAGTATTAGTTATAACCATTTAGTTGCGTCACCTCTAACTCGCATCTATCAGCACCGACTATCACAGTGTAAATGACCTTCTCTGTGGAAAGCGGCAAGTGTTGTCCATGTTCACAAAATGAAGAACAGAGAGAAAATCAGCATCTTAAGATTAGTGTCACTCCTGTCAATCACTGGAAAATTCCTGAGACAATAATCTCATGGCAGATGACAGCCTATTTCGACTACCACTCGATTCTTTGTGACAAACAACATGGCTTCAAAAAAGGTTACATTGCTGCTGATCTGTTGTTAAACCTCTCCTCTTTGTGCCACCAGTCAGTGACTGAATCCAGGGTCAGCTATGTGGTAGCACTGGGCATTGCTGATTCTTTTGACCGAGTATGGCACCGGGGACTCTTGGCAAAACTGCAAGCATTAGAAGTCACCGGCTCTGCACTGTGCCTTCAAGGTATATCTCTAAGCATAATTCTCAAACGAACGGAGTCAAAAAGACACTCCATTGGAGCAAGTGTTCCACAGGAAAGTGTGCTTGGGTCAGTGTTTTGGAATGTCTACTTCAGTGACCTTCAACTTATTCTGGAATCCCCTGCATATGCAGACGACTGTACTCTGACATTTACTTATCCAAAAGAGAAAATGCCAGCTGCTGTAGTTACATCAGTTACCAGCGTACAGCTATATCAACCAGGGAAAAACGATGGCAGGTCACATTTGCTCCTCAGGGAAGGTAAGATTCATCGCAGCCGGCTCAGCACCAGGCTGTTTCGGTACCAGAATACTCAGCGCCAGGCCGTTTCAGCACCGGTCTCTTCACAAATGAAAAGGAGTACCTGCTTCCAATTTTATTAAACTAACCTAACCTAACCCAAACCAATTGATTTAAATGATTATAAACAATGTTTTATTTTTTCATAATTTTGAATTAAATAAACCAATCTCATAAATATGTAACTCAACAAATCATTGATCAAAATAAATATTTCTCTTCCATATTTTATTGATTTGAGCTTTGAAACTTTCGTGTCACTAAAACGGCCAAGCACTGAATAATCTGGAGCTGAAACGGCAGAGCTGAAATGGTGGCGCTGAAATGGCAGAGCAGAATTGGGCCATTCCGCTTTAGGTATCATGATTTTCATTCTGGAGCAGTGGTAAGAATGAAGAGGAGAGTGTAGGTATTCCGTGGGGGCGTTGACCCCCGAAGCCCTCTCTACGTATACTCTCCAGGTACTCGGGAACCAGGTTGATATCCTTAGGAGAAATTTGACTGCAAACCGATTGTCACTCTGTAACACAATTTCTGTTCCTGGAAAGAAATTGTTATTTTCCAACTCCTTTTACTGCACAACAAGAGAAAATTTCCATTATTTCTTTTAAATTTTGCTTTTGTGTTTAAAATAAAATTTACTTGAATAAAACAAAATTTGCATAAATAAAAGAAAATTTACACAAATTTTATTTTAAACTTTCCGAAACATATTTACAAAGTTAAAAATTAGCATTTTTTTTTTCTAGATTTGTGAGCATGCAACAAGCCACATTCCCGTTTAAGCCTCCATGGTGGAAGCGCTCTCCTTGCTCCTCTGAGTATGCTCCAATATTCTCCTTCAAACTGTGGAGATGAGCATCAAGGATATGGACCTTGTGGGACATCCTACAGCCCATCTGACCATAGCTTTTTACAAAGGTCTCAAAAAGTTCCACATAACTGTCAGCCTTGTTGTTGTCCAGAAATCCATGTGCTCTAGTAACAAAACTTTGCCAGGCTTCCTTTTCCGTCTCTGTGAGCTTCTTTGGAAATT
>NC_069450.1:1808213-1895713 GCF_026875155.1 Cherax quadricarinatus | reverse complement strand
TTATAGTCGTTTTTGTTCATAATGACACTTAAATCAGATTTACCAGCTTTTGAAACATTTCAATTGTTTTGTCGTTTTTCAATTCCGTGAAAGCTTCATTGAATGTTAAAGGGTAATTAGGCAGAGTAGATTTTAAAAAGGCACCATAAACCATTCCCATACGAAGGCTAATCTTATTTGTGAGATATCGGACATTTTCTCTAAATTGCAAAATGTATTTGCTCTCTCAACGTGGTTAGTAGTATCATTAGGTACTAATGATGCTGCTAACCATTCTACTAATTTGGTACTAATCGTAGAGGGATTAGTGACAAACTTGTACACGAAAACTCACTCCCTATGAATGCAAAAGACTTAGCAGGAGATGCAACATTTCCCCAATGAAAAGCAGGGGTGCCACGCGTAAACTGAGAAAAAACACAGTAAGTGTCAGGGGCCAAAGACTGTTCAACTGCCTCCCAGTATACAAACTCAGTCGAAAACTTGTCTACTAAACAATCAGACGAAAACGCTAAATGCGAACCTCTGTAGTGAACAGGAGAATGATATTACTAAAAGTTTTATTTACATAATTGAAACTATTAAGTTATTTACATAATTTAAACTATTAAGGTATTTACATAATTTAAACTATTAAATAAATATATAGAATGCTGCCATAGAAATATAATTTTCACAGCTTCCATCAGTAGTGCTTCTATTTATTTTGCTACGGGAACTCTCTCTTCCGATTTCCATTTTCCTTTCCTGCTCATGCCATTCTTTGTTTACATCCCTTGTTTCCTCCTTATATTCCTTGTACTAACTCACGCCTTTTTCCACTCTCGATATCTTTGTTTTCCTGTGTTCCCCTTCCTTTACTTCCGTCGTCTGATCATTTATCTTTCTCCTTCGTCATAGTGGGGTGGAAAACCCAGGAATTTTTGTCAGATTCAGACACTTTGTGTTTTACATCTCATACTTTTAGTAGACCTGCTTTGATATGGCCTTACAAGGCCCCACTTGGTCAGAGAAAAATGGTCCTGCATATGTGATTTGACCTGGCATGGATATGCAGTGAAATAATTTCACTTGGAATTGCAATGATATGAAGCTGAAGCATGAGAATGGAATCTTCTGTCGAAAATGTTTCAGATGACAGGATTCACTAGTAGAAGTAAGAAGGCAGGTCCCTACGGAATCCAGCCCTTCTCACTCGCAACTAGTAAATATGCGATGAAATATGGAAAAGAGTCCTTTGTACCAAGGTACCATTGTGTTGCAGTGTCTGACAGCATATGATGATACTGGTATAAAATACAGACAAGTTGATGATTAAGACTCCACAAGTTGATGATTAAAACACCACAAGTTGATGATTAAGACTCCACAAGTTGATGATTAAAACACCACAAGTTGATGATTAAGACACAAAAAGTTGATGATTAAGATATCACTGATCAGAGTGTCCGCATCAGATGGAACACCACTCTCAGTATCTTGTTCAGGTAGGGGACAAGTTGCCACCAGACCAACCGGTCAGGTCTCTTATGCCTGGAGAAGAGTCCGGCACCCCCCACCCAACAGTAGAGGAATAAACTCTAGCTTTCACAGTCTCCAGAGTTTGTGCACAGTTTGAACAAACGAAGAAGTGCCTTTGCATTGCCAGGTGAGAAGGTGGGTTTAACAAATTTACTTTCCCATTGTATTCCATTTGAACTTAGTACTAGACTTATTTATGTATCTGCTTATTGTTTTATTTGCAATTAGCTGTAGCAGAAGCATTAGCCAACAAGATGCTTGATGATGGTGTCATCTCACAAATTTCACAAACCTTGGAATGAGCCAAGGATTCTAGTACATAAGAAAGATGGTACTTGGCATCTGGTGAATGACTTTAGGTTGTTGAATGCTAATACAATACCATATTGTTTCCCACTTTCTGAGCTTGGTGACTTACTGTGCAGTTACAGGGGTTTTGACAAGTCCTTCTTCGGAGTAGGCCAAAAGCTAACAGCCTTTTCCACTCCAGCAGGTCATTATCACTTCCTCAGGATGGCCTTTGTTTTAAGATCCTCACCTATCACATACTCGAGGCACATAATGACGAAAGTTCCTCTACATATAAACACAGTGTCTACCTACATAATGGTCATGTCTGAAGACATGGAGACACATCGTGAAAGATTGGATTTGGTACTCAGTGAACTTGAAGATGCTAACTTAAAGATAAAACTTTACCAAATGTCAGTTTTTTAGATCAGAGATAATGTTTCTTGGTCATGTAGTCACTCCTAGAAAGGTAAAACAACTTCAGTACATAATGTTCAAACATAGAGTTTTAATTGCAATTTATAAATCAACTCCAGCTCCTCTGAGTTGCAAAGAAGGATGCTCCTTTCATTTGGACCTTCCATCAAGAGCATTTTAGACACTGAAAGACAAACTAACTTCTGTTCCTCTTTTAACATTCCCAGATTTTTCAAAGCCTTTCTATCTGACAAAAGACATTATTTCCATCGGCATAGGTGCCGTCCTAGCTCAAAAGACTGATTGCAAATGTAACCCAGTTGCATTTGATATTCATGTTCTCGCCAACGATGAATGTAACTATACAGTAACTGAGAAAGAAGCATTAGCTATAGTTTGATCTTTAAAGCACTTCTGAGATAAGAACATAAGAAAGGAGGAACGCTACAGTAGGCCTGTTGGCCCATACTAGGCAGGTCCTTCACTAATCCAACCCATTAACTGAATAAATGCTACCCAAGCAATAAGCTTTGATTATCCTATTTACTCATGTGAAAGTCCCACTCAAATCCAACCCCTCTCTCTAATGTATTTATCCAACATAAATTTGAAACTACCCAAGGTTTTAGCTTCAATAACCCTTCTAGGAAGACCATTCCACTAATCAACTACCCTATTTCCAAACCAATATTTTCTTATAATATTTCTAAATCTAAACTTATCTGATTAGAATCCATTATTGCAGGTTCTCTCATGGAGGAATATCCTCAAAACCTTGTTTATATCCCCTTTCTTAATACCCATCTTCCACTTATCCAGGGCAGGTGTGGGTTTTCTTGCTAACTCAGTTGAGGGGGTTGTTAGGACTTTAAACTAGGATTAGTTAGAGGTATGGGTTTAGAAATGATTAATAATGAGTATGGATATATTGACTTATGCTCTGATATTAAGAATCTTAATAGTAACTGTCATGGAGTAACTCTGGGTAATGATAATTTCAGAAATTGTGTAAAAACAAAGATGAATAGGAAAAATGTGCAGAAGAAAAAACATATGATGGTTTTTTATGCTAACAGTCGAAGTGCAAGAAATAAAATTAATAAAATACGTTTGGTAGCGTGTGCTGGGAACTTTGATATCATTGCATTAACTGAAAATTTGGTATGATTTAAAGAGTCGGGATATGACTGTTGAGTGTAATATTCAGGGATTTAAGTTATTCAATGTGGATTAGATGTAATGGGAAGGGGGGAGGAGTTGCATTGTATGTTCGAGAAAATATTAATTGTTGCATAAAAACAGGTATAAAAATTGATGGAGCAGTAACAGAGTCTGTTTGGGTAGAGTTCGTGGAGGGTCAAGAAAACTAATTCTAGGTGTAATATACCGACCCCCAGGCTTGGATCACGATAGAGGAGAACTTCTTTGGGACGAAATTGTTGGGCTTCTGTACACAGTAACGTAGTCATAGTAGGGGACTTTAACTTTAGCCAAATTGACTGGAATTCTTTGACAGGTAATCTAGAGTCCAGTGACTTCATGGAAAACAGTTCAGGACTGTTATCTGAAACAGAGTGTAATGAACCTACCAGGGGTAATAATTTGCTAGACCTAGTCTTGTCAAATAAGGAAACCCCTCGTGAATAATCTGGAGATCACTGAAGAGCTTGGCGCAAGTGATCACAAATCCATCACCTTTAGCATTAATTGGGAATGCAAGAATAATGATAATACGTAAAAATCCCCGATTTTCGTTCTGCCGATTATAATGGACTTAGGGAAACATCTTTTCTAATCTTGATTGGGGTTATCTAGCTAATGATTTTATTGACGATAATCATACTTATGAATATGAAGGGATCTGCTTTTATGATTATTTCTTAATAATGTACACAGTGCCAGAGTATATTTCAAATTTCCCCAGAGAGAAATTAGGTTAATAATAACGATCCCAAATGGGTTAATAGGAGGCTAAAGCATCTATTAGGGGGAGAAAAGGGGAATTTATAGGCGCATCAGAAGAGGAGAGGTTAACCTTACTGACCAATATGTTCAGGCTCAAAAGAGAAGTAAAAAAAAGCGAATTTGGAAGGCTAAACGTGACTATGAAAAATTTGAGTTTCTAATGAATCAAAGACTAATCCCAAAGGGGTTCTTTCAAGGTATAGGACGAAGGTGAAGGAAAAAGTAGGGGCCTCTGAAATCTGGGAATGGACAGCTGACGGATAATGAAAATGGAAATGTGTTCCTTATTTAATGATATTTTTTGTCAGTTTTTACACAGGAAGATGTAAATGAGATTCCAGTAATTAACAATTATTTAGTTCCTGATGAATTCAAGTTAACTAATATTAGTGTCACGAGGGACCCTGGTTATTAAGCGGATAGACAAACTGAACAAAATAAGTCCCGGGACCCGATGAGTTGTTTTCAAGGGTACTTAAGGAATGCAAGATGGAGTTAGTCAGCCATTAACGAGTGTATTCAATGCGTCCTTTCCTTACCAGTGTTGTTGCCAGAGATGTGGAAGATGGCTAATGTGGTTCCTATATTCAAATCAGGTGGATAAGTCCACTCCTTTAAATTACCGTCCAATAAGCCTGACATCTATAGTGGGCAAGTTATTAGAAACAATTATAGCTGACATTATCAGAAGTCACCCTTTAAAAGCATAACTTGATAATGAATCTCAGCATGGATTCACGAGAGGTCGTTCCTGCTGACAAAACTTACTGACGTTTTCAATAGAACATTTGAGGCAGTTGACAGTGTAAGGAATTGATTGTTTATTTGGATTTTTTGTAAAGCCTTCGACAGAGTACCTCAAAAAGAGATCTGAGAAAAGTGCAGCTCATGGTATAGGAGGTAAAGTTCTAGCGTGGATTGAGGCATGGCTTACCAATAGGAAAACAGAGAGTTACCATTAATGGAGTGAAAATCTGAATGGGGATTAGTCACTAGTGGCGTTCCACAAGGATCAGTTTTGGGCCCTCTCTTGTTCATAATTTACATTAATGACCTTGATTGAAGGGATTACTAGTGACATGAGTAGTTTGCTGATGATACAAAGTAGGGCGTATAATTCACTCTGAGGAGGATATCATGATCTCCAGGACGATTTGAACAAACTAATGTCTTGGTCTGAGAAATAGCAGAAGAAGTTTAATGTGGATAAGTGTAAGGTACTTGCCCTTGGTAATGAAAATAACCCTCGAAGCTTAATCTAGGTGAAGTAGAGCTTGGTCATACAGAATGTGAAAAAGACTTGGGAGTCATGGTAAGCAGAAATCTAAAGCCAAGACAGCAGTGCCTCAGTGTGCGCAACAAGGCCAACAGATTACTTGGATTTATCTCAAGAAGTATAAGTAACAGAAGTCCAAAAGTTATTTTACAGCTCTATACATCACTAGTGAGGCCTCATTTAGATTATGCTGCTCAGTTTTGGTCCCCTTACTACAGGATGGACATAGACTCATTAGAGAACATACAGAGAAGAATGACTAAAATGATTTACTGTGTAAGGAACCTCCCGTATGAAGATAGACTTAAAGCCTTAAATCTCCACTCTCTGGAGAGTGTATAAATGGATGACGGGCATAAACAAGGGAGACATTAATAAAGTACTGAGGGTGTCGAACCAGGATAGAACCAGGAATAATGGATTTAAGTTGGATAAATTTAGATTTAGAAAGGACATAGGTAAGTACTGGTTTTCTAACAGAGTTGTAGATGCGTGGAACAGTCTTCCCAGTGGGGTGATAGAGGCTAGGACCTTGGGTAGCTTTAAGAAGAGACTGGACAAATATATGAGTGGGAGGGGCTGGGTTTGATTGGTGTTGGGGGGTGCGGGAGTTGTTTCTTGAGTAGCTTTAGGTAGATGTCGTCTTGATAAGGACCTGCCTCGTATGGGCCAGTAGGCCTTCTGCAGTGTTCCTACATTCTTATGTTCTTATGCTTCACGTCACCTCACTACAGTATATAAGCCACGTCTACGGCCCTATGCTGTACATTCTACAAGATTGATGGACTGAACACATCGACTCCAGGTTGAGGGACTGATTACCTCATTCTCCTCCTCTCCTTACGCTTTCCTCTTTGTATTGGACTGATGAAGCCACTGTGTGGCGAAACGTTTCCTGAATAAAGATTTCCATATGCTGCATAAGTGTCTCAATCTTCAAGACAGCAGTGCCTCAGTGTGCGCAACAAGGCCAACAGATTACTTGGATTTATCTCAAGAAGTATAAGTAACAGAAGTCCAAAAGTTATTTTACAGCTCTATACATCACTAGTGAGGCCTCATTTAGATTATGCTGCTCAGTTTTGGTCCCCTTACTACAGGATGGACATAGACTCATTAGAGAACATACAGAGAAGAATGACTAAAATGATTTACTGTGTAAGGAACCTCCCGTATGAAGATAGACTTAAAGCCTTAAATCTCCACTCTCTGGAGAGGCGTAGAATGAGGGGAGATATCATTGAAGTGTATAAGTGGATGACGGGCATAAACAAGGGAGACATTAATAAAGTACTGAGGGTGTCGAACCAGGTAAGAACAGGAATAATGGATTTAAGTTGAATAAATTTAGATTTAGAAGGACATAGGTAAGTACTGGTTTTCTAACAGAGTTGTAGATGCGTGGAACAGTCTTCCCAGTGGGGTGATAGAGGCTAGGACCTTGGGTAGCTTTAAGAAGAGACTGGACAAATATATGAGTGGGAGGGGCTGGGTTTGATTGGTGTCAATGGGTACGGGAGTTATTTCTTGAGTAGCTTTAGGTAGATGTCGTTTTGATAAGGACCTGCCTCGTATGGGCCAGTAGGCCTTCTGCAGTGTTCCTACATTCTTATGTTCTTGTGTTCTTATGAGTCAAGGGGTACGGGAGTTATTTCTTGAGTAGCTTTAGGTAGATGTCGTTTTGATAAGGACCTGCCTCGTATGGGCCAGTAGGCCTTCTGCAGTGTTCCTACATTCTTATGTTCTTATAAGAACATAAGAAAGGAGGAACACTGCAGCAGGCCTGTTGGCCCATACTAGGCAGGTCCTTTACAATTCATCCCACTAACAAACATTTGACCAACCCAATTTTCAATGCTACCCAAGAAATAAGCTCTGATGTGCAAGTCCCACTCAAATCCAACCACTCCCACTCATGTACTTATCCAACCTAAATTTGAAACTACCCAAAGTCCTAGCCTCAATAACCCAACTAGGTAGACTGTTCCACTCATCAACTACCCTATTTCCAAACCAATACTTTCCTATGTCCTTTCTAAATCTAAACTTATCTAATTTAAATCCATTACTGCGGGTTCTCTCTCTTGGAGAGATATCCTCAAGACCTTGTTAATATTCCCTTTAATAATACCTATCTTCCACTTATACACTTCGATCAGGTCTCCTCTCATTCTTCGTCTAACAAGTGAATGTAACTTAAGAGTCTTCAATCTTTTCTTCATAAGAAAGATTTCTAATGCTATTATTAATTTAGTCATCCTACGCTGAATGTTTTCTAACGAATTTATGTCCATTCTGTAATATGGAGACCAGAATTGAGCTGCATAATCTAGGTGAGGCCTTACTAATGATGTATAAAGCTGCAGTATGACCTCTGGACTTCTGTTGCTTACACTTCTTGATATAAATCCCAGTAATCTATTTGCCTTATTACGTACGCTTAGGCATTGCTGTCTTGGTTTAAGGTTGCTGCTTACCATAACCCCCAAGTCCTTTTCGCAATCTGTATGGCTAAGTTCTACATTATTTAACTTATAAGTGCTAGGGTTATGGACACTCCCGAGCTTCAGAACCTTGCATTTATCTACATTGAACTGCATCTGCCACTTTTCTGACCAAGAGTAGAGTTTGTCTAAATCCTCCTGAAGTTCCCTAACATCTACGTTTGAATCAATTATCCTACCTATCTTCGTGTCATCGGCGAATTTGCTCATATCACTAGCAATTCCTTTAGGTAGATGTCGTTTTGATAAGGACCTGCCTCGTATGGGCCAGTAGGCCTTCTGCAGTGTTCCTACATTCTTATGTTCTTATGTTCTTATGATATATATTATAAACAACAACGGGCCCAAGACTGATCCCTGTGGAACGCCACTTGTTACTGATCCCCACTCGGATTTAACCCCATTTATGGAAACTCTCTGCTTCCTGTCTGTGAGCCATGATTCGATCCACGAGAGCACTCTTCCCCCAATGCCATGAGCTGCTACTTTCTTCAACAATCTTTGGTGCGGAACTCTATCAAATGCCTTACTAAAATCTAAGTAAATAATATCAAATTCTTTATCGTGGTCAACAGCCTCAAAAGCTTTACTGAAGAAAGTTAATAAATTAGTTAGACAAGACCGGCCTCTTGTGAACCCATGCTGAGTATCATTAATCAAGCTATGCTTATCGAGATGGCTTCTTATAATCTCAGCTATAATTGACTCTAGTAATTTGCCTACAATTGAGGTCAGGCTTATTGGGCGGTTTAAATTTTACGGTAACGACTTGTCCCCTGTTTTAAAAATAGGAATTTACGTTAGC
Organism: Cherax quadricarinatus; assembly: GCF_026875155.1. Lineage (NCBI taxonomy): Eukaryota > Metazoa > Arthropoda > Malacostraca > Decapoda > Parastacidae > Cherax > Cherax quadricarinatus. The sequence goes on along the minus strand of NC_069450.1, from coordinate 1,886,934 downwards.
CATCTTCCACATATCAGACACTACACCTGTTTGAAGAGATAAATTAAAAATATTAGTTAATGGTTCACATACTTCCATTTTGCATTCCTTTAGAACCCTTGAAAAAACCTCATCAGGACCCGGTGACTTATTTTGCTTCAGTCGGTCTATCTGCTTCACAACCATTTCACTAGTGACTGTGATGTTACGTAATTTATCTTCTTCTGATCCTCTATAAAAATTAATTACCGGAATATTATTAGTGTCTTCCTGTGTAAAAACGAGAGAAAATAATTATTTAAAATCGAGCACATTTCATTCTCTTTGTCAGTAAGATGCCCATAGTTATTTTTAAGGGGACCTATCTTATCTCTGACGTTTGTTCTATAGACCTGGAAAAAACTTTTTGGGTTAGTTTTAGAATCCCTAGCAACTTTAATTTCATAGTCCTTTTAGCTTTTCTTATCCCCTTTTTAATGTCCCTCTTAATGTCAATATACTGATTCATAAGATGACCCTCGCCTCTTTTGATACGCCTATAAATTCCTTTCTTATGCCCTAGTAGATATTTCAGCCTATTATTCATCCATTTTGGGTCATTTCTATTTGATCTAATTTCTTTATAAGGGATAAATGTTCTTTGAGCAGCATGTATTGTGTTCAGAAAACTGTCATATTGATAGCTCTCTTCGTTACCCCAGTCAACAGTGATAAGTGTTCTCTAAGCCCATCGTAATCTGCTAGCGAAAATCTGGGACTGTTACTGAGTTATCCCTACTATCATACTTCCATTCAATTCTAAATGTAATTGGATTTGTGGTCGCTAGCACCCAGTTCCTCTGAAACTTCTAAATTATTAACAAGGGATTCATTGTTTGCCAGAACTAAGTCAAGCAGGTTATTACCCCTTGTAGGTTCTGTCACAAACTGCTTCAAAAAACAATCCTGAACTACTTCTAAGAAGTCGTATGATTCTAAATTCCCAGTCAAGAAATTCCAATCAATATGACTAAAGTTAAAGTCTCCTAGAATTACTAATTATCGTGCCTTGTGGCCCTAACAATTTCCTCCCATAGTAGTCTCCCCTGGTCCTTATCTAAATTTGGGGGACGGTATATCACCCTAAAGTTAATTTTTCATGCCCCTCTGAAATTTCTAGCCAAACGGACTCTGTATGTGTTACTTCAGACTTATACCCGTTTTTATGCAACAGTTCAAGCGATCTCGGACTACAATGCCACCCCATCCCCCTTCCCGATGCTTCTATCTACTTGGAACATTTGAAACCTGAATGTGACATTCTGCAGGCATGTCCCGACTTTTTGAATTAAACCACGTCTCAGTAATGGCAAATACATCTATGTTACCTGCACTAGCAACTAGTCTCAACTCGTCCATCTTATTCCTAGCACTGCGGACTATTTGTGTAATATATAGTTAAGGACCCTCCTTTCTCTTTTACCATTCCTGCTCCTTTCTGTTATTCCACTAAACCTATTACTGTCCTTGTCAATTTGTGCCACTGGCTTACCAATATCCACCTCATTTTGCCTATTACTAGTTCTCCTCGTACTCATATTACTACCCTGAGACTTCACAGTTTTCCCGCAAAAACCCATACCACTAACTATTCCTAGTTTAAAGACCTAACAGCTCCCTCCACTGCATTGGCCAGTGCTCCCACCCCACACCTAGATAAGTGAACCCCATCCCTGGCATACAAGTCATTTCTGCCATAGAAGAGGTCCCAGTTGTCAATGAATGTTACTGCATTTTCCTTACAGTATTTGTCCAGCCAGCAATTGACCCCAATTGCTCTGGACCAACCATTCATTTCAACTCCTCTCCTTGGCAAAATGACACATATGACAGGTTTCCCACCCTTCCCCCTAATTATCTTATTGCTGACCTTTTCCTGCTAATCAGGTCCTCCCCCTACGTCTCCCAAAACATCTTTTCCCTCCAGCACTGAGACAGATAATAGGATTGCTCCATTACCTCTCATGATGTCACCCAGACGGCTAACAATATCCTGATCCCAGCCCCAGGAAAACACACTCTCTGCCTCCTACTCCTGTCCTTCAAGCAGAATGCCCCTATGCATGTACCAAATCTGGCTACCCCAACAACAACAATGTTTTTACCTTCCTTGGCGTCGTCCGTCGTGATGCTCCGATTTAGTCGACTCACATTCGCCAGGTAGAAATTACACCACTTGTAGAATTCGTCAAGACGTTCTCGAGGGGTCTTCGTTGGGGTTTCTAGGGATGTCTCACTCACGTCTGCCAATGTTTCTTTGGTGCTCGTTGTGCATTCCCAGTAGAACATCACATTCGTCGGGTAGCACCGAGAATGGGTTGGAAGTTTCCACGGTAGTCTTCTGTTTTCTCGTTGTTTCTGCCTCTCCAACCTTTTTTCTTGATCTTCAGCTTGGTTCCATGTTGCCCGGCCACTGACCAAGCTCCCCTCTTAACCTGGGGACTCACAACAGGAGGATTACTACGAATCCTCTTGTTCTCCTCCGTTAATCGCCGTATCTCCATCTTAGCAACTCTGAGCTCTTCTCTCAACTGCTGGTAAAGTTGCTCAAGAGAGGGCATCCTGGTTCAGATTCACAGAGAGCACACAAACAGGTCTTCACAGAGCTAAGTACACGTCACCACTGAGAGCTAAGTACACGTCACCACTGAGCTAAGTACACGTCACCACTGAGCTAAGTACACGTCATTATACACTTCGATCATGTCTCCCCTCATTCTTCGGCTTACAGGTGAATGTAATTTAAAGGACTTTAATCTCTCTTCATACGGAAGATTTCTAATGCTATGTATTAATTTATCATTCTAAGCTGAATGTTTTCTAACGAATTTATATCCATTCTGTAATATGAAGACCAGAACTGAGCTGCATAATCTGGGTGAGGCCTTACCAATGAAGTATATGCTGTAGTATAACCGTTGGATTTCTGTTGCTTACACTTCTTGATATAAATCCCAGTAATGTATTTGCCTTATTACGCACACGTACCCACTGCTGTCTTGGTTTAAGTTTGCTGCTGACCATAACCCCCAAGTCCTTTTTGCAATCTGTATGACTAAGTTCTACATTATTTAACTTATAAGTTCCAGGGTTATGAACACTCCCGAGCTTCAGAACCTTTCATTTCTGCACACTGTATTGCTATACCGCATAGCCGAACTTGGTACCACTAACCGAAGAGTACATCCGCAAGTAATTCCGAAGTCACTAGTGAACGTAGCCCTACATCTAATTCATGATGTACCAGGTGTTGCACATCCTCTTATGGATCGTTCAGTTGAGTAAGCTAGGATGAAATAATTTTGACCTTGTATGTCAACAAGAAATATGTTGGGGAAACAGCATGAAATCTTTAGGTCCACCTCAACGAACACCAAAATGCCAGCAGCAGAGATGACTTAAGTTTGCCTGTGTCCTCCACAGGTGCTCGCGAAACAAGATCTTAGACATCGACTATGTCTAATCGTCATCACAGACATCATAGCACATAATACAGGAATCACATGACCTCATTGTCTACCTTACCTCATCTCAGTTATGCCATTTGTCAGGTCACTATGTGTCACTCATACTCTACTCTCCGCCTACATATACAGATATTTTATTGTCCTTGTGATCCAGGTCCCAAGACAGAAATGTGTTCTAATAATTATATCCGAGAATTTGCTCGAGTGTCTTTTCAAAATCGATTTGTCTGTATCAATTACCAAGGCTAATACCATGATTAGACTCATTTGGGGATATATCAAATTAACAGAATGATGAAATGGGGTAAAATTGTGAAAAAAATCTCTTTCAAAATGTTGGTGACCTTATAACAACTATATTTAAGTACCCCTTGCTTGCTAAGTTCATTTTAATTCATTTAATTTCAAAGCCGATAACAAAAGACTCAGTGCATTCCTGAATCATTGTGATCCCTTGTAGTAAATGTTGATTTTATATTTTCCTTTCCTCAGTAATATTGATGACCAAATCATCACTGTTCAAATTGATGAATGATTTTGCACTGTTATAACTCACAGTATTATAACAGGAATTCACCTTAAAGCATTTGAGTCACCAATCTCCAATGCTAGATCTATCAATGTCAGTAAGATGCATGAATTCCGTTGTGAGGGAAAAGTTAATTAGATAGTAAGGGTGGAAGTATGAATGAATGGTGGTGGTAGTTTGTTGGGCAGTCTGCTTGTTCTGTTATGGAGGAACATCGTTCCCGCTACCCCTCCCAACCTTCAGCACCCGGTGGGAGGTGACGAGTGTCTCTCTGACCTGTTGTCAGTCACTTGACTTGAGGCTCTCATCAAATCTGTAAGTATTCCTTCCACTCCTTTTTAAGTTATTATGTGTTCGGGTTAAGTTGGTTTCAATAAGAGCTTCACTCTTGTCTAGGTTTTCATGCTGCAAATCCTTCCTGTCCTGATTTGGACATACATAGTGGAACATCATTTAATCCTCATCATTTCTTTTAAAGGCAGTACGCTTATCATGTGAGTGATTTCTCGAGTGGTGTGTAATTTTGCATTTCTTTATTGTCATTGTATTTCTTTATTTTAGCCTTTATTGTCGGCTCGGGTTATCTGACACAAGCGAGATAAGAGGGGTAGCATAGATCTGGAAAAGATCTGACATCCAGTCTGGAATCTCTACCTATACTGGTCCCCCTTCCACTCGTAGCCGACACCCAATCTGCTACACACCATTCCAGCAGCCGTCCCCCAGTTATAACTCCACCGACGTTTCATAGTGGTTCTCTACTGGTGACTCAACTCTTTCACGAGTGTTGGGATGGTCAGAGGATCACTGTACCTCTGTTCATCAGAATCTCTACTCATTTAAGGGTCACTGTCTAATCAGTGTGTCAACAGCCACGTCCACCTGTAACCCCCCACCCCTTTTCCCCATCATCAACAACGGTTCAGCATTCCAAATAACGATTCAGAGCTACGTGCCCAGGGCATCGGCATGGCACCATTCTAAACTGCGTATTGTGTACATATTAGCGTTAAGTCACTTACTGTTCATATATTATATGTTTCATTTCTTTATTTCAAGTAGGATTAATTTCATTCTAAGTGTTTAAAATTGTTTATCTTATTATATAATCATTGAGTTTTCTATCTTGTAATTTCCATAAGGAAGAACCAGCCTTAAGTCTAGGACATCCAACTTCTTTTCATTCATAACATTAGCAATCATCTGTTTCTTATCATCAGCACTACATTCAAGCACATTCAAACATCCCAATTTACTAGCCCATTCCTCCTGGCATTTAGTCTCCTCTTACGACACGCATCTCTGACAGAGGAAGTATTCTATTCCACTTCCCCATGGAGCCAAGCAGAAATATACAAGATCACATGCATGTACAAACACGCACACACACACACACACACACACACACACACACACACACACACACACACACACACACACACACACACACACACACACACACACACACACGATGTAATGGAGGCAGGATCCATACATAGATTTAAGCAGAGGTATGATAAAGGTCACGGTTCAGGGAGAGTGACCTAGTAGCGACCAGTGAAGAGGCGGGGCCAGGAGCTTGGACTCGACCTCTGCAACCTCAACTAGGTGAGTAAACACACACACACGCACACACACACACACACACACGCATTCACACAAACACACACACACACACACACTCACCACACACACACACAACACACACACACACACACACACATACACACACACACACACACACACACAACACACACACACACACACACACACACACACACACACACACACACACACACACACACACACGCATTCAAACAAAACACACACACACACACACACACACACACATAACATACACAACACACACACACACACACACACACACATACACACAATAACACACACACACACACACACACATACACACATACACACACACACACACACACAACACACACAAACACACACCACACACACACACACACACAAACACACACACACACACACACTCAGGAGAGAGAGGACAGGACACACACTGAAAGACGGCAGGAAGAAAGAAAGGAGATTTAGAACATAATCACGGAAATAGGTGAAGAAGACATGGATAAGATTGTAAATTTTCAGAGAATAGGGGGGTACTTGAAGGGGAGAAAACGACCGATCAAGCTGATTCTCAGGGCAGAAACAGTGCAGAACAGGATCCTCCAAGAGAAACCATGGTTGAAATACTCGGAAAAGTACAAGAGGGTGTTCCTAGACAGAGACAGAACACAAACAGAACGACAGCAGCTGAGGGAGAGGACAAAAAAGCGAAAGGGGCTAGGAAAGGAGACAAGAATGGAACCAGCAGAGGTCAATCAGAGCAGAACAGACAGCAAGGGCAAGAACACACACAACTATCCTCAGAACACCATCCCAACACAAACTACAATCCACACTCACAGCTTCCACCCAACACCCAGCTATAGAATCCCACAGTATGCTACCAGGGCCCCCAAACCACAGTGTTGGAGAGGAAACTGAAGGTATGGTGCACAAACGCTGATAGAATAACAAATAAGTGTGACGAGTGGCACAGAAGAGTCAAAGAGGCATCACCAGACATCATAGCTCTCACAGAAACCAAGCTAACAGGTGTGATAACAGATGCCATCTTTCCAACGGGATACCAGTTCCTGAAGAAAGACAGAGGTAACAGGGGGGCTGGAGGAGTGGCAATGTTAATCAAAAACTGATGGAATTTGATGAGCTCAGAGAGGAGGCAGCGGAGAAGCAAGCGATTACATAGTGGGAACGCTTCACTCTGGAGGTCCCAAGGTGGTATTGCAGTGATGTATAACCCACCACAGAACAGCAGGAGGCTAAGGCAAGAGTATGATGAGACCAATGAACATATGGTGACACATTGACTGCAGTGGCCAGAAGAGCTCATGCATGCAGGGCAAAGCTCCTGATCATGGGTGACTTTAACCACAAGGAGATCGATAGGGAGAACTGGAGCCACATGGGGGCCAAGACACATGGAGGGCTAAGATGATGGAGGTGGTACTGGAAACTTCATGTACCAACACGTAAGGGACACCACAAGAGAGAGAGGAGAGGATGAGCCAGCAAGACTGGACCTAGTATTCACCTTGAGTAGTGCAGATATTGAAGACATCACATATGAAAGACCCCTTGGGGCCAGCGATCATGTGGTTTTAAAGCTTCGAATACACAGTAGAGCTACAAGTGGAGGGGAAAGCAGGAAGGCCAGGACAAATGAAGCCAAACTAAAAGAAAGGGACTACACGGAATGAGGAACTTCCTGAACGGGGTTCAGTGGGACAGAGAACTGGCAGGGAAGCCAGTTAATGAGATGATGGAATTATTAGCAACAATGTGCAAGGAGACTGAGGAGAGGTTTGTACCTAAGAGTAACAGGATTAATGAAAAAAGTCAGGATGAGCCCATGGTTCACCCAAAGGTGCAGGGAGGTAAAAACCAAGTGTGCTAGGGATGGAAGAAATATAGAAGGCAAAGGACCCACGAGAATAAGGATAGCAGTCGTAGAGCCAGGAATGAATATGCACAGATAAGAAGGGAGGCCCAACGTACAATATAAAAAACGACATAGCAGCGAAAGCAAAATCTGACCCGAAGCTGTTACACAGCCACATCAGGAGGAAAACAACAGTCAAGGAGCAGGTAATCAGGCTAAGGAAGGAAGGACGAGAGACAACAAGAAATGACCATGAAGTATATGAGGAACTCAACAAGAGATTTAAAGAAGCATTCACAGAGGAGACAGAAGGGTCTCCAGAAAGACGAAGAGGTGGGGCACACCACCAAGTGCTGGGCACAGTACACACAACCAAGGAAGAAGTGAAGAGGCTTCTGAGTGAGCTAGATACCTCAAAGGCAATGAGGCCGGATAACATCTCTCCATGGGTCCTGAGAGGGAGCAGAGCGCTATATGTACCCCTAACAACAATATTCAATACATCTATCGAAACAGGGAGATTGCCTGAGGCATGGAAGACAGTAAATGTAGTCCCAATCTTTAAAAAAGGAGACAGACATGAAGCACTAAACTACAGACCAGTGTCACTGACATGTATAGCATGCAAAGTCATGAGAAGATTATCAGGAGAAAAGTGGTGAACACCTAGAAAGGAATGATCTCATTAACAGTAGCCAACATGGTTTCAGGGACGGGAAATCCTGTGTCACAAACCTATGGTTTGTTTGCAATCATGTCATTACGATTTCGTGAGTCGAGTCTACTGGAGTTCTATGACATGGTGACAGCAGTAAGACAAGAGAGAGAGAGAGGGGTGGGTGGATTGCATTTTCTTGGACTACAAGAGAGCGTTTGACACAGTTCCACACAAGAGATTAGTGCAAAAACTGGAGGACCAAGCAGGGATAACAGGGAAGGCACTACAATGGATCAGGGAATACTTGTCAGGAAGACAGCAGCGAGTTATGGTACGTGGCGAGGTGTCAGAGTGGGCACCTGTGACCACTGATGTCCCACAGGGGTCAGTCCTAGAACCAGTGCTGTTTCTCGTATTTGTGAACGACATGACAGAAGGAATAGACTCCGAAGTGTCCCTGTTTGCAGATGACGTGAAGTTGATGAGAAGAATTCATTCGATCGATGACCAGGCAGAACCACAAAGGGATCTGGACAGGCTGCAGACCTGGTCCAGCAATTGGTTCCTGGAGTTCAACCCCACCAAGTTCAAAGTCATGAAGATTGGGAAGGGCAAAAAAGTCCGCAGACGGAGTACAGTCTAGGGGGGCCAGAGACTACAAATCTCACTCAAGGAAAAACATCCTGGGATGAGTATAACACCAGGCACATCTCCTGAAACGCACATCAACCAAATAACTGCTGCAGCATATGGGCGCCAAGCAAACCTCAGAACAGCATTCCGACATCTTAATAAGGAATCGTTCAGGACCCTGTACACCGTGTACGTTAGGCCCATATTGGAGTATGCGGTACCAGTTTGGAATCCACACCTATCCAAGCACGTAAAGAAACTAGAGAAAGTGCAAAGGTTTGCAACAAGACTAGTTCCAGAGCTAAGAGGTATGTCCTACGAGGAGAGGTTAAGGGAAATCAACCTGACGACACTGGAGGACAGGAGAGATAGGGGGACATGATAACGACATACAAAATACTGAGGGGAATTGACAAGGGGGACAAAGACAGATTTTCCAGAGTGGGACACGAACAAAGGAAAACATTAGAAGCTAAGCCACAGAGAATCACAGGGATGTTGAAGTATTTCTTCACCACAGATATTCAGGAAGGGGAAATGTTTGGGAAGCGATGTGTGGAGGCAGGACCTACATGCAAGGTATTATAAAGCCAGGGTTCAGGGAGAGTGCCCTTTGTAGGCCAGTGACCGAGGGGGTCAGGGCTCGGACTCGACCCCTGCAACCTCAAACTAATGAGTACAACTAGGTGAATCACCACACACACAACACCACATACCACCACCCCCACACACACACACACACACACACAACACACACACACAAACACACACACACACACACACACACACACACACACACACAACACACACTCATACATATTTATAATAAAATATATATATATAATAATATATATTAAAATATATAAATATAATATATTTTATATATATATATATATATTATATATACAATGATCAGTGATGTACTATACAAGCGTGTAAAAAATTTCCCAATCCCGTTTATTTTTTAATTATTTACCATTTATTTTTAATATTTTGTTACCATTATTATTATTGTTTTTTTATTTTTAAAAATTTGGGGTATTATTGAAATTTTTATTAATCTAATTAAAAAATTTTTTTTAGGACGTATTTCAGCTCACAGAAAGTAAAATATCCACTAGCACCATGTAACATAGGTATTGTAACTAAATTTTTTAGTGCCCCTTTAAAATTTAATACAGCAAAGGTCATGTGCTGGGTGCAAAGCGTTGAAACCCAGGGCGCCGAGCCCCCTTGGCACTTCTCTTTTTTAATTTTGTTCGCATTTTTGAAATTTTTTTTAATGTTTAGTTAAAGATTTTTATACTGATAAACACATAAAAAGGGGTATTTCGTTCACTTACGGGGGATGTCCAAAAATCTCTCGTTCTTAGCCCAATTCTATCAATTTCTATCTATTTTTACCAAAATGGTATAAAAAACCCGACGGGGGGGAATTACGAACATGGCATAGGCCTAACTGTTGTCTATGGTCTTACTTACCCAAACATTTTGTATTTTATACAATTTTGATACACTGTCAGACACAACAGAATGGCATCAGGAAAAAAACACCTTGTACTCTTTTTCAAGTAAGAATGGTTGGGCTGAGAGGAACCTGACCTCTCAGTGATTATATTCTTTCTCCACACTCACCCTCTCCTTAGATTTTAAATTTGAATTGTAACCTATTTATGGGGAGTGTTCATTTTTTGTTCAAAAAAACTCACAGTTGTGAGGGGGGAAAAATTTTTAAGATCTAATATAACTTTTGAAAGGTCTTTTAGTACTTTAAATTTTAGTATACTTTTAGATTCTCTTAGTTTTCTCTATTACATATTTCATATCTTTTAAATGCTGAGACATTTTTTTAAATGTCCCCTAGTAGCATTTAATAAAAATTTTAAAGTTTAGGACTTAAATAATAGTAATAGAATTACCCCCCGTTTTTGAAACAAGATTCATATTCATCTTTTTTAAATTCCTCCGCAGGCAAGCCAGATTATCAATTTTTATGGGAAAACTAGTAAAATTTTCTGGCCTCACTTCTTTTTAAATTAGCCTGTAGAATGTCTTTTTGTATACTTGCCAGAATAGCAAGTTTTACCCATTTTGCAAACCATAAATATATATATATAAAAATATATAATATATAATTTTTTTATATATATAATAATATATATTATTATATTATATATTTTATATAATATTATTTTAAATTATAAAATATTTAACTTATATATATAATAATTTTATATTATATTAATATAAAATTTAAATTTTTATATATTATATATATATTTTATATTTTATTATATATATATTTTATATATTTTAAAATTTATATTTATAATATTATAATTTTTTAAATATATAATTATATATATATATATATATATATATTATATATTATATATATATAAAATATATATATATTAATTATATTTAAGCATGCCGAAAATGTAAAAATGGACAATTGCAAGAACTCTTAAAATTAAGTCTATCTAAAATTTTCTCTTGTCGTTTAAAGATATATTTTTTTAATTTGATGTAAAAAAATTTTAATTTTGTACCAAAAAGGGAAATAAAAAACTTTCCTAACCTTATTTTAAAAAAAAACAATTTTTTTAAACCTAACCCAAACTAGATTTTTAATTATTAAGGGGAATAATGAATTCAAATTTTTAAAAATTACAGAAAACCCACAAAAAACTTTCCAGTCCACTATTATTCCCCGCATCAAGAAAGTTTTAAACGTTTTTTTCCATCAATGTTTTTTTAGAGCTTTACGAAATTTGTTTGTCCTGAGTTCAAGATGAGGAAATATCCCAAAATTTATGAAATAGGTAATGATTTAAAAACCCAAGAAAAGTAATTGATAAAATTTTAAAAATTGTAGGAACACTTTTTTAATCCAAAAAAGGGCAACCACCTTTTTCAACTAAAAATATGTTGGGTTTTTTCCTTACCATGAAAACTTGGTTTTATATTCCTTTTCTTCTAAGATCTTTTAATATTAAAGTTGTATTCAAAAATCTTGATACAGTAAAAAAACTTTTGATTAAGAATTCCCCTCAAATTGCTGAGGGATGTGTCTATAAAGATTCTTCCTTGTAAAATTTGCGAAAAGTTTATTACGGTCACGAAACTGGTAAAAATCTCGACTAAGAATAAAACAACCATAAATATAGCATTAGAAACTGGACAAGATTCGCAATGCTCTATTTATTCATGTAAGATGATTTTAAACCATCCAATTGATTTTCAAAAATTGAGAAAGTAGGGATCAAGCAAGTCCATGGTCACAGGAATATAATTGAATCTTGTTTTCCATAAAAAGCAGTTTTGACAGTAATAGAATATTATTTCCTTTGGTTATATAAATTAGATCCATGTATAATTAATAGAATTGGGTAGAATTAATAATACACTGAGACAAATAAATAGCCTTGGGGGGTGAGTTTTGCAAAGGACCTGTCCAAGTTGGCTCCCGCGGTCACGTGTTTAAACCGTTGTGGGATCAGATATGTGGTCTGCTGGCCGACCCCTTATATAGCTTCCTTGGATGCTTCACTTTCATAATTCCTTGATAATGTGAGTAAGTCACGAACGCTTGGAATTTCTTATCTTTCAGAGTGGTTGTTTTGCATATATATATATATATATATATAATATATATATATATATATATATATATATATATAATATATATATATATATATATAAACTCTGATCTCTGGCTGTAGGAGACTCGAATCTAACACCTTGGAACAAGGTATGCAGTGCTATACCATTCTCACCGACTGATGAATCCTTCTTATCAACTTCATATCATCTGCAAACATGGACACTTCTGAAACTATTCCTTCTTGTCACGTCGTTCAACAATACCAAGAAACACCACCAGGTCCATAACAACTTATTCCCTCTGTGGCCCACCCAGCTCGTTACGGGCGCCCAACACTGATAAAAACTCGCCTCGCCACGTAGCATGACTCCGCTGGTCTTCCCTGATAGGTATCCTTGGATCCAATATAGTGCCCCCTTTTTCCCTCTGATATCTTGGCCTGGTCCTCCAGCTTTTGCACTGATCTCTCGTGTGGAACTGTGTGTGTGTTTGAAGTACATGAATGGCATACAGTATCGACAAAATGAAAATTAGACACATATGCAACATCTGGGTATCTTTAATGAGGACGTTTCGCCATCAAGTGTCTTAATCAATACAAATTCTATGACATATTCATGTACGACTTGTCAGACACTGCAATATCATGGAATTTTGTTTCAGTGGACATCTCCACAACCTTCTCACTACTACTATACCTACCCCGTCCCTTGGATGACCTCCTATCCTTTTTTTTGCAACGACCCAACCCAGCATATAAGGTCAGTCTCTTGCCTTGCTCCAGAATCTTCACGACAAGTGCTCTTCACAACCAACTAAAGCTGAGGAAATTATTACGTTCATATCTTTTTTATCAAAAGTTTTTTATCTTCAAAATTTTTTAAATACAACCTTGATTTAAAATTCGTAAGTAGAGAAGCATCCCAAAGGCCATACCCAAGAAACCTAATTTGATAAAATCGTTTAAAATATCTACGTATTGATTGTCAACACAAAAAAACCAGAGCTATCTAGTCATTTCGCTATCCCCGTGGTTTGTTTTTTCAATATATATATAATATAAATCTATATATATATATATAATATATAATATATATATATAATAATATATATATACAATTAATAAATTATATATAACTATATATATATATATATAATATATATATATATATAATATATATATATATATATATATCTATATATATGTATATATTATATATGTCGTGACGAATATGTAAAACTAGTCAATTAGCAAGAACTCCATTTAAAATTAAGTCCATTTCCCTAAAATTTTGTTCTTATACTTTAAAATGTATTTTTTCATTAATGTTGATGTAAAAATTAAAATTTTTGCACCAAAAGAATCTTAGAAAACTTACCTACCTTATTATAACAAGAACAAATTTATTTTAGGAGCCCCAACCCCCAACTAAATAATATTTTAGATTTCTTTACAGTAATTTAATATTAAACAACCACAGCGAAATATATTTTTTTTCGTTAGGTTCAGATGATTTTGACCGAAATTATTGCATACACAATTTTTCACTTGCCTATATTGCAAGATGAGCGTTGCTATTTTAAGCCAAGATCGCAAGTTCTGCCTATTCGGCACGATATAATATATATATATTATATAATCATTATATATATATAATAATATATATATATATATTTTATATATACTATATATATATATATATATAATATATGTTAAATATATATAATGCGTGCCGAATATGCAAAACTGGTCAATTAGCAAGAATCATTTAAAATTAAAGTTCTTTCTGAATTTTTCATTTTATATGTTTAAATATAATATTTTTTTCATTAATGTTAAACGTAAAAAATTTCAATTTTCAGCAGAAGCATCTTTAAATAAAGGAAAAACTACCTATCCTATTATAAACAAGAACAATTTATTTTAGCCTAACCCAACTTAATATATTTTAAATTTGTTTAACAATAATATTAATACTAACAAAACACAGTGAAACATATTTTTTTTCGTTAGGTTCAGAATGAAATTGGCGAAATTATTGTATACACAATTTTCACTGTCCCCTATATGGGCAAGATGAGCGTTGCATATTTAACCCAAGATCGCAAGTTCTGCCTATTCGGCAGCGACATATAAATACGTATATATAGTTATATATAGATATATATATATTATATATGTCCCAGCATAGTTGCCTGATCCCCTGTGGTTATATAGCATAGCATATTATGTATCATCCATGTGCTTTAGAAAGGAGACCTTGTGTCCTGTGACTTTGTGTGACATCACGGGATGCGCATGTGTAGGCTCATACCTCTGCCTCCCTCTCACTCGGCGGCAGACCATCCAGACAAGAACACGGCAAGGCTGGGCTCTCATTCCTCATCACTCAGTCTGACAATATATGTTACATCCAACAAGTGTGTCTACCTTCAACCCTCCGAATATCCTCCATTTAGAACCTCCTAACGATAATGGTGCAACGGAGGGCCTTGTAATTTTGACGATTACAGCGATTTCTGGAGATAAATTTCGACGCACAAGACGGCCATTTCGTGTCACCAAGTAGGCCTACCGAGGTTAACGCCAGCCTGCCTACCTCAAGCATGTTCCCCACCCAAGCTCCCTACCAGCTTCTACAGTTATTCACGTGGTCAATCTCTTGTATTAGTGTATCTGCTTATTTGCATCACTCCCGAGGGGTTTTGACCCGAGTTTGCAAAAATAAGCCAGCTTCCAGTCTGTGGTGATGAAGCCCCGTCGAGCCTAGTCTACCCCATCCAGTTTGTTTTGCCTTCAAGCCACTTTCACCCCGCTGTGGCTCATCGAGTGAGGTTGTCAAGCCATTCTGTGTGAAAGGGTTAAGATAAGCCAGCCTAGCTAGCACTAACTCAGGTGTCTTACCCCAGTACACAACAAGCCACGTGAGTATCTAACATCGGCTTGTGATTCAAGCTCCAAGCAATTCTGAGTGTTATTTTTTCATCCTTGTGGTGTTGTGGTATTTTGTGGGTTGTTTTTATAAGCCAGTCGGCTTAGAAAATATCTTCGCGGCAGTGTGGCTTTCTCTTAGGCTTACCGCCGTTCAACCCATTATGCCCAGCCACCCACGACCACGTGTGTCGCACCATGCAGTCTTAGCCCTGTACTATACCCACAAACCCAACCACACTCTATCTACTACCAATGCGGCCTCAGACGCCTCACTCCGCCATACCCACTCACACAACTTCATCAGTGTTTTGGTAAACTACTAAGGGTTTGAACACCATATTTTAAGGACCACATAGGGGTCAAGAGCTAGAGTGTGTTTCGTTGCCACCGTTTAAAACTCCTGTGTGTGAAGTCTATCGTCATGTAAGCGCAATTCTACAATTCACCTGTGCAGAGGGGACAGCGCAAGAACGACATAAACAATCCTCTACTCTCCACTACCATCAACCTCATCATTCATCAAGTCGTTACAACAAGCGAAAATATTTTTTTCATAGAGAAATTTGCAGTGTTGAGACATTTCTTTTGTGTTCCTTCCCAGTGATTTTTTGACTCTTAGTGACTTCAGTGACTCTTGATCAGACTCCAGTGTTATCATGTACTGATTGCAATAATTTCTTTTAATCTCTTTATTCAGTGTTAATTTTGTGCTATTATTTTCATGTCCTGTTGTGTTGTGTTTCTTTTTTTTATATACTTGGAATTAAGTAACTTAGTGTTTTTTTCCTTCGTTGTGTGTGCAACATATACAAGTATAGAACTTGTGTTTTACACTTCAGAATCACCTGTATTCTCAGTATTCAGTGAAGTAATTTCAGTTAATTTTTCACCTCATATTCTGCATCAACAACTCAGTGTTGTCTGTTAAATTTTTTTTTCTTCCCATATTTGTGGTATTCTTGTTTTGTTCCCTTGTGTTGAACATTCTTGTGTTCATATTCTTTCATTTAGCCAGTGTCTAATTTGTCATCATTTCCCAGACAATAGTGCCATTATTTTTGTGCAAGCAAGATATCATTTTTACAAAATTTTCACACATCAAGTTTCATTGCCAAGAAATCTAGTATTGTGTTTATGTTGATGTGTTGTGTTTCTGCTATCACTGTAAGTGTTCAAACTTTTTTGTTATTGTGTTTTAGCACCTATTATTTTTTCATGTTTTATTGAACAAATCACTCTTAGTGCAATTTTTAAGTTCTCTTTTAGAGTAAAATTGTTCATTTTGCTTGTTAAGTGTTGCTTGATTGCATTTAAGAGTTAAAGTGTTTCATTCCTTGATATATTTCTTTCTTGTGTGTGTAATAAATTTTTTATTGCACATTGGTGATGTCATTTGCAAAATTCTTGCGCAAATATTGTGTTGCCACAAAGTTTTCTTGCAGAGTTTTCTAAGCAGTGTTTTTTTTATTAGCAATTATTTGTCAAATATTGTTTCTACAGTTTATTTCAGTCAGTTTCATATGCTCTGTTCTGTGCATAATATTTTATTCTGTCTGTGTCAAATTTTTTATTTTATTTCAGGAATTTTGCCTCTGTTTCATTGGAACAAGTGTTATTGAGTCCATTTTTATCATTTATTGTGTATTTCCTGTTGCATTGAAAGTAAAGACAACTCACTGTGTCATTTATTCAATTTAAAGTAAAAGTTGAGCAAATTAATTGAAGTAAAGTTTTAATTCTCTTGATTTTCAAGTTTTTGTTCATTTCGTTGAATATTTTTCTTCTGTGGTTTCTTTGCTTACTGTGTGACCTGTCAATTTTTAATTACTTATGCAGAATAAATTAAGCATTTTTTTCCCCATTTAAGTTCACTGTGTTGTGTGTTCTCAGCCACATTTTCTTTTGTTTTTAAAATTTCCTTTTTTACTTTTTGCAAATGTGTCTAAAACTTTCTCAAGCGATGCCCGGCACATGTGCTAGTACAACCATTAATTCGTCACCCCAAAATTCGAGTAAATCCTTATCAAACGATAGACATACTCAGATTTCTAGACTGCGTAATTTCAGTCGTGATCCTTTATGATGCTATGCCATTGTTCAATGGTGACCCAGACAACCTTAAAGGTTGGTTTACCGCAGTTAAAAGCCAGAGCTATGCTTCAGTTGATGGTCTCCCATCTGAGAGTTGTTTGATCGGGTATCGGAAAGGAGATCTAACCGTTCTCCAGCAGCCTCAAATGTATTTAAATTAATTCGTATGAAGGACTTCCAAGATCTAACCCGGTGGCAAGATTATGAACAGTTAATTCGCAATTATCTTGAAACCCGGGGCGAGAAACCGATCCGTTCGTTGTTCTCAAAGAATTAGTTTGCACAGCTCCGAGACCCGAAGAGTCATTAGATGGTTTGCTCTTCGTCTTAATAAACCCAATGTCCTCATTTGTTAAGCAGGTCAAAATTCAAAGTACCTTAAAGATAATGATAAACCAGCCCTTGATGGGTTTGCCAAATTAGCTGCATTTGGAGGTAGTAACCAACTAATGCCACCAACATCTAGGTATGTGTACAATCAAGTCTGCTAGAAGACGCTACTATGGGACCGCTTGCAGCTCTAATCATGTACGAAATTTTGTGTCCCGAGGGAACCTTCCCTTATCGTAAAGTCTATAACAAACACCTTGTCCAATCCTGTACCTCCTCTAGTTTTGAGTACTACCAAAACTCCCAACCTTAATCACTCGAGCCATCATCAAAGCAAGTGTTAAGAGCCATCATTCCCGTAGCACACGTAGTACGTACAGTACCCACAGTCAAAGAGTTTGCTACAATTGTGGTTACCGTGGCATATTGCTATTAATTGTCATGGACAGGTCACCTAAGATGCGTCGCGTACTGATGATGAGTAACAGTCAGATCTTCCCCTCTCTTACTTATTCATTAGTATTCATGGACATGACACATCTGTGTGCAATGGCTCTCTACAACCTTCAGTACTCTAGGTCTTTCCGTGTCCGTTTCCAACCACAGAACCCGTGAGGAAACAGACATCGTGGTTCTCAAAATAACCAGAAACCAGGGCTCATTCCTTCCATTTTCAGGCGGAATTCGTGCGCCCCCGTCAAATGTCCACATGGTGACAGTAGGTGAAAATGAGTACACCACCCCATTCACAATTCCTTTGAAGCCATAAAGCAGTCTCGGAATGACAATCCTGCTGATGATTGTTGCTTCACACGTCTCTGAGTAGAGGAATTTGGGGAAGAAGTAGATGAATGCCTTCTCGATGACAACTCACCTTTCTGTTTGCATATAACTCTAACGTAACGATTGGTCCATTAGTACAACGCTTCTGTCCATAATGCGACCGTTCATGTGTTCATGGACTCTGTTGTGCGCATGTTAATATCATTAGGTCTAGGCTTGTTTAAAGAGAATGCAGTTACGCCGTTGTCCTCCTCGTTGAAACCAACTAACTGAAACCTCCCTTAGTGGAGTAGCTGTTCCTTCTGCGAGTCGAGGTCAGACTGTTTGATCACCTTTACTATCCTTGGCAGAACTTTACTGCTGCTTTTCTTGTTGTCGACCAGATTACTTTCCCTGGTCGACCTTATATGGGATTTGCTTCCATGCGAGGACTACGAATTGTGCTCAACCCATACCGATGGCAGTGCCCAAATTGACGACTTGATCATTCCATTCTGGGGTTACCAGCTTGGATCAGAAATCTGTCATACAGCTGCAGAGTATGATGTATGCATTAAGTCCTTACAAGCCAATGCCTTTCTCCAGTAGATACCCAAGCGGTCAGGGCACTGGTAATTCTGTCACTCCTACTGTGTTCCACCTACACCTTTCAGACTTGCAGGATAGTGTTCCATTGCCTCATGTGTCCGAGGGACACCAGACTGCCTTGAGTGCACACAGTCTATCCCTGCAATGATGCTAGTTCGAGCTAGTATTTCTCACTGGGGATAGCCTTGTCGAAAACGATACTGAAACTAGTATGCCATCTCTTGTTGATGTCAACATTGCCGTTGGCAAGAAAGACGTCTCTGTAGCGGCTACAGTTAGGCCTGAAGTGGTTGAGGGGAGAGGACGTGTGTGTTGAGTGAAACGTCTAGGCCTTTCTAAGAAACTGGCTTATCTCACCGATGATAACTCATCATTGAACAATATCGTTGGAGCGCAGCCTAATTGTGCTGGAACTCTTATGTGTGAACTGTGACTAGTTGATATACCCAGGTGAAACACAAACATCGTGATTGAAGTGGCTGTAGGAGGCTACACCTTCCACCTCCACACTCGCCTCTATCCCCTCTTCCACGATTTGGAATCAGGCCATTCGCCTCCTATTTACTTATGGTCTAGAGGCGGTTTTTGCCAGACCAATAAATGCTTGAGTGCCCGTGTCAGTACTCTGTGACGCACTCCACTCATCTTACGAATATGTCTCCTGTGTGCCTTCCTGACTGCTACAGCAAATATCCAAGTGGTTGACACGGGAATTAGCAAGCACATTCAAGCCAGGCTTGAAAGCAGCATTTCTCAAGCTAGCCATGAACAAAAACAAGGTAGCCTGCAGCTTACGCGGCCTAAGGCTCTGCTTGTATACGTATACTTTTACAGTGTGAGTGCATTCCAGTGTTTCCTGTAGTGGATTAGTTAAGAACAATTTAACGAGCATTGCCTAGTATGACTTTTAAGTGGGACATGCCAGAGGTTACCTATAAACATAGTAAGTTGTGCTAGAAGAGTTTTAGTGCTGCAGTTTTGTTGTAAGTTTGTGACCAGAAGTGTTAAGTGCTGCAGATTTGTTGTAACTATTTTACACGGTGGATTCACTGATTAGGGACATTGTGCTACCATCAGGGCCTATTGTAGGCTTTAAAATGATGTGAGGAATGTCTGGCCTGCTGGGGGTCCCTTTGATAAATGGCACTATAAGACTCGCATTGCCATTACACCCCATACTGCTTGTGTCCTGTGAGGTGAATGTCCCTTCCTTCGACTTTCCTATTCCACCGGTATCCCTTAGCTCGGTTGCATTATCTACATATGGGATAAGGGCGAGTTTAACCGATCCAGGGCTAAACAGCCACTCCAAGCCAGCTGCCAAGGTCAAGTTACACTGAGTTACATCTCTTTCGATCCCAGAATGCCCTTTGTGACGTTCTACAGTTGTTACGGCCGTAACCTTCAGCGTGTTAGAACTCTTGTGTGTGAGTTGTGATACCTAGATGAAACCACTTGGAATTAGTTTTCCATTTTGAAAGGTAGTACCTGTGATAACTCCTTCGGAGACGGCTTTTTAACTGTAACAAGCCAGAGGTTCATCAATAAAACATATTAAGTTTGTTGCTGATTTATTTGTCCACAGAGTGAAAATTTTGTCTGTCATTCCTAGACAGTGTGCTAGCTGTGTTAAGTGCTGCGGGTTTGGAGTAATTAAACGAGTAGTGCAATATTGGTAAACTCTCGAGACGACTGTGGCCATAGTGAATAACCTGAAATCGCACTTCGACCCGCAGAGACACCTACACACTATTGCCTGTGTCAGCGAGGTGAAGATCCCTTCCTTTGTCCCTTCTATTCACCGGTATCCTTTAGCCAATCGCCAGTGTGATTTGAAATGAAAACTCCTGTCTGCTATGAGTATATAGTGAAGGTTGTTGACGTAGATGATGGTGATGATAGGCAGATTTGAGATTTGAAACATATTTTAGTAAAACTGGCTCGAATAAAGAACGAGGCTTCCTGAGAACGCTTGCTGAAAGCAATCACGTGGGCGCCACACCCTACCCATAGCTGTCAGGTTAGATTTCCCTAACAACACTGATCAAGAGACAAGTTTAAATGTTTTTTTCGAATGTAGCTTAGTGTTGGGTATTGTGTAGGGGTGAGGCTAGAAAGCTAATAGTGTAAAGCTCTATAGATTCTAGTCTGGTAGTGTAAAACAATCATGGAGGGAAAAGGGGAAAAAGAGAAGTCCCCGAGGGAGGGGACGAAAAAACAGTCAAAGGTTTCATCATGGTTTTTTTGTCCGTGGTTTTTATTTTGTTTTGATTGAGGATTAATTTAACGTCTTGTGCCCTTAATGATAGATTTTCAGCATTTATAAACAAACTTCTCACTCACCAAAAAATAATGCCAACCAAACATCAAACTCCGAGCTCTTGCCCCCTCCAAGGGGCACCTAAAGTGCTTATTGTCTTACCTACAACGTCACTCAGCACTCTTGATTCCAATATATGGTGTCAGAAAGCAAGTTGTGCGATGCAAGCCCTCCTTCCTCGTCCGTTTTTCGACTTTCCAAAGGTATGATATTGCTGAGTGGGACATGGCCAGGGGACTTTGCCATTGCTTTATTCACTACCGCAGTGCCAGCCCTCAACAGATGCTAATTACATTGCATTGTACAGACCTCCTCATACGTTCGATGTTTATAAGTTGTCAAACGCTGGGGCCACATCGCCAGGAAATGCCTACATCTAAGTCACATGGTGTTGCAGTGTGTTATGATTCTACCATGTGTGTGGCCAATGCTCATCATTCTGAAACAGTGTTATCGCTATGATCAAACAGCAACAGACTGTTGCTAAACAATGTATCATGTAAGACCTAGGAGTTCTCAGCAGCTCATGCTGACTGCCAATTGTGTGAGGGCTGACGACATCGCAGCCAACCGCACTTCACCCTGTTCCCCTCATAATGGCCCCCACCCCCCCGGAACTACAGGTAAACTACCAGGTACCTCGGGTATGAAATATGGCTCATGCCCTCTGCCCTCAGACAAATGGGGTGTGCACAATTTGCCTAGAAACTGCCACATTTTCCCCAGCACCACCAACTGTGTTAGGGTCTCTAGAGGCAGTGATGACACAGACCATGTGGGAAGGGCTTGATGACAGAAGGACACGGCTTAGCTCAAAGTTGCCTTTAGATATGAGTTTATATGGTAAAAAGACATGTGGATCTTGCCAGCGTTTGGGATCGGTTCCCCAGTCTTTTTCCCTTCATTTCAGCTGGTGGACAGCCAAACCTGAAGAGTCCCTGCCACCTTTGATATGATGAGCTTTCAAAGTTATATCAAAGTTTTTAAGAACAGGCAGAAGCTTGGAGTTATTCCTCAATCCCTCCAAGTCGTGAAATCATTCAAAACAAACCAGGAAAGTAATCATCACTATGCGAACAATCCTCCCTGTAGTCATTGCTACCACTCCATCCAAGAAGCACCCTCTGGGAGCAATTATGGGTATCTAGGCCATCAACACAGTTCTCAAGGGACAAAGTGAATGACCTGAAGAGAATGGAGGAAAGAATACGGATCTCGATTGCCTTGATGCCCCGTATCTCTCACAAGGTGTCTTACTCTGCCAGGACTCACTTCCCTGGAGGTGCACACCCACTTTTGACAACCAAACATCAACAAATATGACTTACTCCTGAAAATCAGTCTTTAGAGGCACTGATCTGTCACTGGAAGATCAGTAATGGGATAGGGTACCCTTCCTAGTTGCCCAATGGGAGGGCTGTAGGGGTGCGCAAAAGCAATGCAGCAAGCTCTACCTGCATATTTGCCTTCTATGTTTGAATTCCAGTGGATTAGTTCAAGGATACTGTCCCCGAATGATTGAGAGATGAGGTAGGAGCTCAGATCCATCGTTCTTTGGAAGCAGCCATTGGGTGGGACACCTTGCGATCCTTCCAGTAGACCAGCTCCTCCAGAGAGCACAAAAACATTCCCACTGGGACAACCAAACTTGGTAGAAATTGCCAACACAATTCTCACCAAAGTTCAGAAAAGACAAAGCTCGTCTCCTAGCAGTAAAATGCTCCATATTTGAGATTTTCCTCTAGTTCGTTCAATTCCTCTATGGGCACTCGGCTCGACCACAGGCCATTTGGATTGGTCGTTTTGCTTTCTTGCCTAGCCGCCCCCATACTCACCGAAATAGGGTGTATTTGCGGAAAGGCTCGACAGTCTGAACAGTTCCGACTTCATGTTCTCCGTGTGTCACACACCAGAAAGGGAAGTATGGTAGTCAGGAGGAGGTCAACGACATTCTTAAGAGATGCCTTACAACAAACGTTACCATGCGAGCTCACAGAAAACTCCAAGTACACGTGCTGTCTAGACAGAAGTCCAAAGGCGCCCACAAGTCAAAGTGTTTCCAAGGATTCAGTAGTTGTGGTGTTTGTGGAACTTATATGTTGCAGTAAAAAGTTTTCTGTTACACTCTCTGGAATCTAAAAATTTCACTTCTATGATGAAGATGTTTAATGTACAGCAGTATTCCTGCCTAGAGAAAAAACAAAGTGATTTGTGAAAAGGGATCATCATTGGCTTGGCATCTCTCGTTTTGAATGTTTTCATTGTCCATCCTTTTATTTTCTTTTTCAGTTGTGATTCATGGCACTGATGTGATCTTTGAAAGTGTGATCCTCAGAATTACCACTACCAGGACCCTCACGTTATTTATTCGCGTATTGTTATGATCAGTTTGTAGTATACTCAGTTCTAATTATCTCTCCAGTTTCCCATGTTAAGATCTATCTACAAATTTATTGCTATTAGCACAAACTGTTTTTAGCTGTTTCCGGAGATTTGTGGTGTGTTCTTTCTCTTCGATTTCGTTGTAGCAATAGTGGCATGCCTTTTATAAGCCTCTGCACTCTGTTCTTATCATTTGGAATTCATTTAGTGCTGCAATTATTCCTGTTGTTTGCTTTAAATCTTTTTTGCAACTGGTCTCTGATTATAATTGTTGTTATCTAATATTCTCAGTAGTCATCAGGGTTCAGTTCTTAGTTTTTAATCCTAACCTCTTTTAACTGACGCAATATTATTAAGAATGGCAGTGAACCATTGTTTTTTGGGAAAATTTTTTTTTTTTCCCAGGCATCATTACTTCCATGTACAAAATTTGTTATCACTGTCCATCATAACTGTGTGTAGCAATTTCCAGTATTTATTTACTGTAGTTTTAGTTGACCTCATTTTTATTGTCCTGTGTGGCCTATCTGTTTCTCTAATGATTTTCCTGCGTGCGGTAAATGATTGAACTGATTCACTAGGCATGGATAATGACGCCTGACTGACTAATGTTATCAGAGTGGTTACATGTATATGGTAGAGGTATGGTTGTCTGAGAAACTGTGTAATCCGGGTTTGGTTTAATTAAGTTAAGTATAAATGTTTAAACCTAGTATTTTTTACACTTATTACATTGCCCATTATCTTGCTGTTGAAATCAGGGATATTGAAAGTCTACCCCGTATTACTGTCTCGCAATTTGTTATCAAATTACTGACAAAACTCTTGAAAGTCTGCTTAGAACTGGTCGTGGGTGGTGAGGGCGGTATCTAGTTCCTTACTAAGATGAGTTTGGTCTTCGATGCATGCACTTCCAAACCATAGAATTGCAGTTTATGTCATTCAGATTCAGGGCTTGTGTTGAAGTAAGTAATTTCTTATGTAGCACATACTCACCACCTTTTCTATTGCTATCTAAACATTTTATATTGTAACCTTCTATTCTGACATCTGTCAGTCACCGTATCAATCAAAACCAGATTCAAGAGATGAATATACACTGTCACCTTGTTCGTTAGCTAGTATCCTAATCTCTGTCAGTTTTGGGAGAAAGTGATCTCCCATTGACATGAATAAAGTGAAGGCCTGTTTTCATAAAGCAGTCATAATCATAACTACTTTGACAAGGGGTTATTTATACTAAAATTAGGTAAAATCCAGGTCATCACGTGCCAAAGTGCATTTGTTACAAAGAAAATGAAATCTGGCGCCATTATTTTTAAAACGTTTAACTCTGCACATATCCATTATGCACACTATTTTACATAAGGTATATTTACTGTTTCTTCTTTCGTACTTTAGTACAGTATATACATATGTCTGGTGGTGTTGAGATAATGAGAATTGTTCTATTCGTCTAACATTTACCTATATATGCAGTACATATAGAGTTAAGTTAGCATTGCAGCTACTAGACTGTAGTAGCTAGAAATGATATTAATGACGTTCTAGTAACTAGACCGCCATTATCACAGTCAATTATCTGCCTGTGGTCCTGAATTAGTTTGTATATCACTACTTAACAGCTCCATTGTAAGAGCTGTGCACACCACTGTTTCTGTTTGGGGAAGTATGCGGTGGTGTCATACCTTGGTGCAATATTGATATTTTACGTTTTTTGGTAATGATGACAACTGTGGGCTTTCACTGTCCAGGATGTTATTACCCCAGTCGCCTTTTCCAATCCCCGTGCCTGATTTCCTTCTTCAGAGAATTGCAGCAGGAAGAAAAATATAATTAGGCAGACTGTACACTTCTAATGCAGCCATTTTACTCTTGTTTATCACATATCAACATTTTTTTTAAAGAAACGCTGATTGCTATTAGTAACCTAAACAATGGCCTAGTGATACTTAGCCAATCACCACTGATTACTAATAGATTTCTGTTATCTTCACAAACCCACTACTCCCACTTCGCTTTTCCCTACTTCACAAACTCCCTCACTCTCACTTTACAGTAGGCTGCAACTTCACACTTCTAATCATTTCCATCATGACAGGATAAAAGTTTTAATTTAATGACTTTATCTTCCAAATCCTCCTCAGTCCCATTTTGCCTGGCTGCATCTTGTTGTTGGACTGGTCCTCACAGAAGTGATGTTTCAGCAATTTTTAAACGCACTGAGGAAAAAAAAGGCAGCCACTACAACCAGACAGATTCCCTTGGATTTTGTCGTTAGATTGGCGTTTTCTCCTATGTTTCTCCCATTGGACACTGATACAGTTGCTATGATGGTCAGTTATTGCCAGTATAGTTGAGAAACGTCACTTCGTTGGTGACATCTAGGTAGCAGCTGGTGTTTGATGCCAGCAGTCCTCATTTCGTCAAATTTATCTGGTTTTTGTCTGTCGCTATGTCAGTGTTATGGGTCAATGTAGGTTCTATGTGTTTGTTGGTGCAATATTACTTGCAGTGAGTCCATCACTAGGTTTGGACGGCCCAGGGGATTTACAAAATATAGGAGCCTCCTCGATCTGACATCACCATTCGTGTATAAGATCAAGCCTACAGGGAGTAATCATGACGCATACAAGCTTGCTCTTTTGCTGCCGCTGTAAAGACCTGCTGAGGTTAAATTTACAGCTATCCATCCGCTGAAAGACTCCTTTTATTGTCGTCTTTAGTGACGACCATGAAGCTTCTAAGTCTTCGTTTTTTCGATTATGTCCCAAGAAGTTGTATTGATAAAGCCCTGGATGGCGAAACGTCTAACAATAAAGATAACCAGATGTTGCACAAGTGTCTTAACTTTCATCTTGTCGGTATCGCTTATACCAGTCTTGCACAGCTTCTAAAATTGAGGACGACACCTCTATGAAGACTCAGTGCCCGACGTTTCGCAGTCTGTACCTTCACCTTTCTGCTGGCGAACGTTCAGTTTTCGTTTTTTCAAACGGTTGGACAAGCCTTATCACTTCCTTATCGATGAAGGAACTTAGGGGACCTTAATCGAACGAAACCATAAACACTTGGGCCTCGATTGATATTATCACTAAAATTCAAATTGCCTTCTTACAATGATCCAAGCTCCTTCTCCAAACATCGACATGAGCTATCCGACCACTGGCTGATGGCCAGCCATCTCTCCTTTCATATCCATCCAGACCACATCGAGCCAGAGGTTTCTGCTTCACGTCTTTCCCATGCTGACCTGCTCTTCGTATAACCAAATCGACGCCTGACTGTCCCCTGAAAGGAAAGAAGTACTATACCAAATGTGGAAGGATGGTCGTAACTCCACAGAATTGTTCCTAACACCATTACCACTCTTACTGCCTTGCAAAAGAAGCACTCTCCCAAGTAGATACAAGAAGAGAAGAACAACCTAGAATTCACCGAATTCGCCGACCACCACTAAACTGGCAGATGACTACAAGAAAATCTTAAAAGCAACACAACAACCATCTCCACCAGCATTTCACTATTCTCCATCTTGTACGCTCATCTAGCCAAAGCAGCCAACCCTGGCACTTTCAGTGCGCCGCCTAAATGAATCTTCCTTCTCAACCAATATGCCTAGCCTTTTACATTTCTGACTCTCCACCATCAGTGACATCATCAAAATTCTTCAAAAATCATCAGTTTCCCGTCCCACGGCTCTAGCTGCTAAACTGCCACCAAATGAAGCATACCCAAGTACACCTTCCACTGATTGCTGCCGACCCTCATTTCACCTGCTTGTACAACAGACTCATCAAATGAATATATGTCTGAAGAAGAAGATATCGACAAACTTTATCACATAATTGGGACAGTTCTTTCATTTTACACTGCCACATCAAATACGGACACATGACCTGCTATGAACTCGACTAAGCCCTTTGGGCAGGTACTGCCAAGTTCACACACTCATCATTCACTCTCACAAACTTCTGGAATTCCTCAAGCCTCTTCGACCTTTGGAAAAACAAGACAAATCTTTTTTACCACCTCTCTAGAAGAATTTTCAAGAGATTTGAGGAATGGTTCTCCTGCAACCTGCCACCCTAATTGCGTCAAACACCACCACCAGGATGCTGCCCCTGATGTTCTTCCTGCCTGCCACTCGTCTGTCTCCTGCGACTAATCCACTGCTAACAAGACCAGCGCAAACTGAAACCTGCTATTCATGTTCTCAAGTCTGCCCTGGCTCTTTTTCTATATTAGAACACTCTCACAGCGCTATTCTTTCGTCTGTCCCATCTTCCCGCTCAACCCATGTGGACTCTTACCTGCACTTGTTCGTTTGTTCGTTTATTTGCCAACTGTTATGTTGTAGAAGTGTTCTAAAGTAACATTCAACAGACGGCAATATTCAGCTAGACAAAGACAACTTAAATAGGATCATCATGGTTGTGGAAGGAGATGAATGTGATAAAACTTAGACAAACTTGCCCCTAGGACTGCCATATGCTCCGTCAACTACTGGGAACACTGTACTACCTGTGAGCTGTAATATCAGTTTTTCACGTGGGGTAGCTGGCGTGAGGCCAAACCACGTCGGCCTACGTTTACCGAGATAAACGTCAGAGGCAGCTGGCGAGGTAAGAACGATGCAGGATGCATAGATGGGTTTGTGGTTTATTGCCAGTAACGGCAATAAACACATTGCATTTCATCGTGGTTATTGCCAGTAACGGCAATAAACCAGATGCAAGTAACGGCCCATCCCAGAGCCAAGGTTCCTAGGGGAGCGCAAGGTGTCTGTTCAGATTGTCGCTGGCATAAAAATAAGAACAGGTGTTAACGTTCACAAGGACTCACTTGAGTGCCTAGTCCCTTGTGTTTGGGGGCTGGGTGCTCTGTGGAAACAGGCCTAGGAGACTGCTTCCCGAGCAGTAAGTTATGGGAAAAACAGATATGGGGGTAAAATATACCGTTTACACCTTTCACTTTGAGGCCACATGGTTGATACCAAGTTTCTTGCTTTCAAAAAAGAAAGGAGTGATTTCAGTTGCAGAATTGGGGATCAATCCCTCTAGCATTCATTTAAGAAAGTAGTAAGGTTATAGGACTTCAAAAGTTTCCAGTAATTTAATGTTAATTCCCTAAAAGCTTCTGAGTATATTTACTAGATCTCAATTCGCTCACTTAAAGGGGTTGTTAGTGTACAGATATTTCAGCCGAGAAAGAACAAACTACTTAAATAAGATCGTCATTGGTTTGGTCTGTGTGAGGTATTTGTTGGACCAAAAAAATGTAAATATATGAAATTAGTCTCTTAAAAATTTATATTATCAACTGTAACTTTCAAATCATTATGAAATTTTACACTTATAAATACTAATATTGCTAATAAAAGATGTGGAAACATGCTAAACTGAAAAAAGGGGCAGCACACTATTAAAATTTCAGCAATATCGGTTGGCAACCTTGAATTATACAGATTTTTCACTATAATATAGGCACGCCTGTGGCAAGACAGTGATGGAGTGAGTGATGATGAAAGTGTTTTTTTCTTTTTCGGGTCACCCTGACTCGGTAAGAAATGGCCGACGTGTTAATAAAAAAAAATTATTCTACCACTACTATACTACTGCTACCACTACCACCACTACTTCTATTACTGTGATTACTTAATACTACTGCCACTATTATTACTAATACTATTACTACTACTATTATTACAATACTACCACTACTATTGCTTCTACTGTTATTACTACTACCACCGCTACTACTACCACCTACTATTACTACTACTACTATTACTACTACTACCACCTGCCATTACTACTACTACTATTAAATAACTACTACCACCTGCTATTCTAATACATACTTTTACTACTCTACCACCTGCTATTACTACTAATACAGTATTATTATACATTGTCTCCTATTATATATGTAACTAAATCATTATACACTGTTTTCTGTGATCAATGTAATTATGATAATTTCATAATTGCTATTATAATTGAATGTATGTAACTAGGTCATTGAACACTGTCTTCTAATTAAAAAAAAAAATTGGGGACTGTTATATAACCATATCATGTACACTGTCTTCAATTATGAATGTATGTAACCAGGTTCATTGTACACTGCTATAATGTGTCATTATTGTATTTGTTGGATACAATAAATGTACCTAAATTAGATGACATTTCCCTGCTAAAACAAGTGGAATGTAAAACAAAATGATTCTGCTTATCGTTTCTATGATGAGTAAATGTAAATAATTTATTGTTCCTTATCTGGTAACAGTGAATGAATGTAAACACATTTGTCTTCTATATGATCCTGAATTAAATTTTACCAGATATTATACATTGCTAAATTGAGTTAATTTAACAATATCATTGTTCATAATCTGCTATAATAATGGATTTTCAATATATTGTACGAAATTTCATAAAATATAATTCAATACAAAAAGGTACTATTATTGAATTTGCTGAATTTGTTTTATGTTAAATTGTTGCTTAAAAAATACTGTTGGAGGGAGGGAGCCAGTTTGTGGTGTTCCATACATTTTGTATGCTAGAAGAAACCAAAATGTTGCGCATGGGCTAGTTTCGCCAGACATAATGTGAGTATCCAACAGAGATTACAGCAGTAGTGAAAATCCCCTGCAGCAGACCATAGCTTCATGTATCCAATGAAAGATGCTGCTCTCCAAGCACTTTCAGATACTTCCCTTCCGGTCTATCCTCCATACAATCTTGTCTATTAGTGCGACTTTAAACATTGTTTGGGGATCATGAAATTGTTTCATTTGAGGGTATGCAAGAGGGCGGACTGTCTTGGCCCCTTTTCTGTCTGGTCATCAAGGAAACGTCAGAGAAGCGCTCTCCAGTGAGTCATTTGTTCTGGTTCTTGGATGACGGTACCCTAGCTGGCTACAGAATCTCTCCTAAGGCGCAGAAAAAAAATTAGACATGCACGAGAGCAGCCGATGCAAAATTAGTTTCTACTATCGACAGATCATTGAGATGTTAGTGCTGTTTTACCGCCCCCCCAAAAAACCCCTCTCTCCATCACTCTCCTTGGTTCTCCTCTTGGGCCCAATGCCATTGATCTGATCCTCCGAATCTAGTCAAATCGCATGGCCTCAGACAGATGGCAAGACAGATAAAAAGGCACTTTACATATGATGCCTTTACCTACCTTCACCAGGTGCATGTTCCATCCGCCTTCAGCAGTCCAAATCAAGGGTATGACTTACTGCTTAAAGACCATACGAGACGAGTGTACTGAATATTTACCATGAAGATGGACTGTGGTTGCAAAACTCCACTTCCAGTCAGGCTTGGGGGGCTGGGAATGCACAAATCCTACCAGATTGCCCTACCAGCTTTCATCTTTCCCACAGCATGAAAACGAGTTAATGAAAGAAATTCTTCCAGCATAACCTTTCAGTGACTCAGCAGGAATTTCAGGACCCTAGTGTGCATTATACCAAATCACTTAATGAGGGAGTCGCGCTGCTCCAGCAACCAAAACCTCTTGCACTAACTGCAAACAAACCCGTCATGTTGGGAGGTTGCCAAAACATGGTTGCGGCTGTAACTTCAGACAGGGGAGTCTGCTGCTCTGCAAGCTCTGAGCTCATACCTCACTCTGGGGACGTTCCATGCAGTTCCTATTATGGCAACCGGGAACAGGCCTCGTCTAAGACCCTCTGTATAGCAATGGCGTCTCTCCTTTACTGCCACAATTCACAGAATTACGCGTTTTGTGGCGATGCACAAGCCACACCAATATTGGTCTACATGTCTCTAAACGCTCCAAAACCTAGATCATTGAAGTCAACAACATTTCCATTTTAAAAAGAGAAAACCAGGCTACAGCTGGATGTATGTATTTTGTAGTGTGTGTTGTGTGTGTGTGTGTGTGTGTGTGTGTGTGTGTGTGTGTGGTGCCGAATAGGTTAAAACTGGTTAATTAGCAAGAACTCAATTAAAATAAGTCCTTTCTAATACATAATTTTCTTTATTCATTTAAAGAAATGTTTTTATTTATGTTAATGAAAAAAAAGTAATTATTTTGCACCAAAAGAACCTTAGAAGAAACTTACCTAACCTTATTATAACTATTTATCCTAATCTAAAGTAAATATATTTTAGATAAGTTTACAATAATTTTATAAACAAAACAATGAAATATTTTTTACTCTTGATTCAGAATGATTTTAGCAAAATTATTGCATACACAAATTTTCATGACAAGTCAACTCCCAAATATCATAACACAGTTCTCATGTATATAAATAATGGATTCAAATATAGATAAGTTTAGATATTTAGAAAGGATATAGGAAGTACTGACTGCTTTGGTAATAGAGTTGTTGATGAGATGGAACAGTCTTCCTAGTAGGGTTACGAAGCTAAAACCTTGGGTAGTTTCAAATTTAAGTTGGATTAAATACGGGTGTGAGGGGTTTGGATATGAGTGGGACTTGCACTGAGTGAATAGAATTATCAAAGCTTATTTCTTTGGTTGAATTGACAATTGGGATTGTTCAATATTTTGTTAGTGGGATGGATTGTGAAAGACCTGCATAGTATGGGCCAAACAGGCTTGCATGCAGTGTTCCTCCTTTCTTGCGCTATTATGTATACATTAGCCTGTCTCATGTATAAATTAGTAATTTGTTTCATGTTACATTAACTGTCTCGTGTATAAATTACTTAGCTCAAAGTGTTTTAGAAAGAATCGTGAAATCACTTCATAAATCAACAGCAGAATTTCAAGAGTCGCAAACACTCGATCAAAAGCCATCCAAAATCAAAGTAGGTTCGAGAGTTATGATGATTAACTTTAACAAAAAGTCTGCAAGCCAAAGCTTGATCAAAAAGCTTTGTTGGTCCTTATCGAGTAGTTGAACATATCACTGGTAATAAGTATAAGGTTAGAGAGCAGTAGTAACCTGGTCAGTATAAAGAATCGCATTTGGATCATATGACGTTAGTAATGTGATGATAATGATGTTCAACACAGGGACTAATGTGGACAGACTCTGCAATCCTCCTGCTCCGGTACTCTCTTCCTTGATACTCAGTCAGTCGATCAACCTGAATGGTCGTTAACTCCTACGTAACGACAGTATTGAGGAAACTCAAGTATCATTTGTAACTCTAATTAAGATTTGCCTCTACATACGAAAATGTTGTGCTAAGGGGAGATTTCAACTATAGACAGATAGACTGGAGCAATTTGACAGGAAATTTAGAGTCAGGTGACTTTCTTGATACGATCCAGGATTGTTTTTTAAAACAGTTGTGACAGAGCCAACTAAGGGAAATAACCTCCTTGACTTGGTTCTTGCCAGTAGAGAAACACTAATTAATAATCTTGAGGTTAATGATGAGCTTGGGGAAAGTGATCACAAATCACTCAGTTTTAATATATCATGGAATTCCCCTAAAAATGGCAATCAAGTCTCCGTCCCTGACTTTCGCTTGGCTGATTTCATAGGACTGAAAAATTACTTAGGTGGGCTGAACTGGAATGACCTGACTAAGGGTCAGGTAGGTGGTGATGGTTGCCGATATGATCCTTTCCAGGGCATAGTTCTAGCTGCTCAGTCAAATTATGTTCCAAATAGGGAAATCAGATCAAACAAAAATGATCCTAAATGGATGAACAATAGATTAAAATATCTGATTGGTCAAAAGAGAGGCATATATAGGCAAATCAAAAGAGGAGAGGGGCAATTAAGAAATCGATATACTCAGTTAAAGAGAGAAATAAAAAAGGGAATTAGAAAAGCAAAAAGAGATTATGAGGTTAAAGTTGCAAGACAATCGAAGACTAACCAAAAGGATTCTTTCAGGTATACAGAAGTAAGATCAGGGACAAGATAGGCCCACTCAAAAGTTCCTCGGGTCAGCTCACTGACAGTGATAAGGAAATGTGTAGAATTTTTAACACATACTTCCTCTCAGTTTTTACACAGGGGGATACCAGCGATATTCCAGTAATGATAAATTATGTAGAACAGGACGATAATAAACTGTGCACGATTAGGGTCACAAGTGACATGGTCCTTAGGCAAATTGATAAATTAAAACCTAACAAATCCCCAGGCCCTGATGAACTGTATGCAAGGGTTCTAAAGGAATGTAAAGAGGAGCTTAGCACACCTTTGGCTAATCTTTTCAACATATCACTACAAACTGGCATGGTGCCAGATAAGTGGAAAATGGCAAATGTGATACCTATTTCAAAACAGGTGACAGGTCCTTAGCTTCGAACTATAGACCAATAAGCTAACCTCCATAGTGGGAAATTTATGGAATCAATAATTGCCGAGGCAGTTCGTAGCCACCTTGAAAAGCATAAATTAATCAACGACTCTCAGCATGGTTTTACAAAGGGGCGTTCCTGCCTTACGAATTTATTAACTTTTTTCACTAAGGTATTTGAGGAGGTAGATCATGGTAATGAATATGTTATTGTGTATATGGACTTCAGTAAGGCTTTTGACAGGGTCCCACATCAGAGACTATTGAGGAAAATTAAGGCCCTTGGAATAGGAGGAGAAATTTTTTCCTGGATAGAGGCATGGTTGACAAATAGGCAGCAGAGAGTTTGCATAAATGGGGAGAAATCAGAGTGGGGAAGCGTCACGAGCGGTGTTCCACAGGGGTCAGTGTTGGGCCCCCTGCTGTTCACAATCTACATAAACGACATAGATGAGGGCATAAAGAGCGACATCGGCAAGTTTGCCGATGACACCAAAATAGGCCGTCGAATTCATTCTGACGAGGACATTCGAGCACTCCAGGAAGATTTGAATAGACTGATGCAGTGGTCGGAGAAGTGGCAGATGCAGTTTAATATAGACAAATGCAAAGTTCTAAATGTTGGACAGGACAATAACCATGCCACATATAAACTAAATAACGTAGATCTTAATATTACGGATTGCGAAAAAGATTAGGAGTTCTGGTTAGCAGTAATCTGAAACCAAGACAACAGTGCATAAGTGTTTGCAATAAAGCTAATAGAATCCTTGGCTTCATATCAAGAAGCATAAATAATAGGAGTCCTCAGGTTGTTCTTCAACTCAATACATCCTTGGTTAGGCCTCATTTAGATTATGCTGCACAGTTTTGGTCACCGTATTACAGAATGGATATAAATTCTCTGGAAAATGTACAAAGGAGGATGACAAAGTTGATCCCATGTATCAGAAACCTTCCCTATGAGGATAGACTAAGGGCCCTGAATCTGCATTCTCTAGAAAGACGTAGAATTAGGGGTGATATGATTGAGGTGTATAAATGGAAGACAGGAATAAATAAAGGGGATGTAAATAGTGTGCTGAAAATATCTAGCCTAGACAGGACTCGCAGCAATGGTTTTAAGTTGGAAAAATTCAGATTCAGGAAGGATATAGGAAAGTACTGGTTGGGTAATAGAGTTGTGGATGAGTGGAACAAACTCCCGAGTACAGTTATAGAGGCCAGAACGTTGTGTAGCTTTAAAAATAGGTTGGATAAATACATGAGTGGATGTGGGTGGGTGTGAGTTGGACCTGATAGCTTGAGCTACCAGGTCGGTTGCCGTGTTCCTCCCTTAAGTCAATGTGACCTGACCTGACTAGGTTGGGTGCATTGGCTTAAGCCTGTAGGAGACTTGGACCTGCCTCGCATGGGCCAGTAGGCCTTCTGCAGCGTTCCTTCGTTCTTATGTTCTTATGTTCTTACTACTACTACTACTACTACTACTACTACTACTACTACTACTACTGCTGCTACTGCTGCTGCTGCTGCTGCTGCTGCTGCTGCTGCTTCTACTACTACTACTGCTTCTACTACTACTACTACTACTACTACTACTACTACTACTACTACTACTACTACTGCTTCTA
Organism: Cherax quadricarinatus; assembly: GCF_026875155.1. Classification (NCBI taxonomy): domain Eukaryota; kingdom Metazoa; phylum Arthropoda; class Malacostraca; order Decapoda; family Parastacidae; genus Cherax; species Cherax quadricarinatus. The sequence continues at coordinate 1,851,204 of NC_069450.1, read as the reverse complement.
CTACTACTGCTACTACTCCTACTACTACTACTACTACTTTCTACTACTACTACTACCATTTCTAGTGCTACTGCTACTATTGCTACCGCTACTACTACTACTACTGCTACTACTCCTACTACTACTGCTACTACTGCCGCTGCTACTAATATTACTACTGCTACTACTACTATTACTACTACTACTCCTATACTACTACTATTACTACTACTACTACTTCTACTGCTACTACTACCACTACTACTCCTACTACTACCGCAACTGCTACTATTACTACTGCTACTACTATACTACTACTACTGTTGCTACTACTACTACTACTGCTGCTACTACTACTACTTCTACTACTGTTACTACTACTACTGCTGCTGCTACTACTACTTCTACTAGTACTACTACCGCTTCTACTACTAATGCTGCTACTATTGCTACTACTGCTACTACAGCTACTACTGCTACTACTACTACTATACTGCTACTACTACTTCTACTACTACTACTACTACTACTGCTTCTACTACTACTGCTACTACTCCTACTACTACTACTACTACTTCTACTACTACACTACCATTACTAGTGCTACTGCTACTATTGCTACTGCTACTATTGCTACTGCTACTACTACTACTGCTACTACTCCTACTACTACTGCTACTACTGCCGCTGCTACTAATATTACTACTGCTACTACTACTGCTACTACTACTATTACTACTACTACTCCTATACTACTACTACTACTACTACTACTACTACTACTACTACTACTGCTACTACTACCACTACTACTACTACTACCGCAACTGCTACTATTACTACTGCTACTACTATACTACTACTACTGTTGCTACTACTACTACTACTGCTGCTACTACTACTACTTCTACTACTGTTGCTACTACTACTACTGCTGCTACTACTTCTACTAGTACTACTTCCGCTTCTACTACTAATGCTGCTACTATTGCTACTACTTCTACTACAGCTACTACTACTACTACTACTACTACTACTACTACTACTACTACTACTACTACTACTACTACTTCTACTACTACTACTACTACTACTACTACTACTACTACTTCTACTACTACTACTACTACTACTACTGCTGCTACTGCTACTATTATTGCTACTATTACTGCTATTAATTCTGCTGCTACTACTACTACTGATACTACTAATGTTGATACTACTACTACTACTACCACTACTACTGCTACTACTACTGGTACTACTAGTACTACTACTACTACTACTACTGCTACTACTACTACTACTACTACTACTACTACTACTACTACTACTACTACTACTACTACTACTACTGCTGCTGCTACTACTACTACTACTACTTCTACTACTACTGTTGCTGCTGCTGCTGCTGTTACTACTACTGCTATTACTACTACTGCTACTATTACTACTTCTATTACTGCTACTATTACTGCTACTACTGCTGCTACTATTTCTGCTACTATTACTGCTACTATTACTGCTACTACTACTGCTACTACTACTTCTACTACTACTACTACTACTATTACTACTACTGCTACTTCTACTGCTACTACTGCTGCTACTACTACTGCTACTTCTACTGCTACTACTACTACTACTGTTACTAATACTGCTGCTGCAGCTGCTGCTGCTGGCGGCTCAATCTGAAAGATAGAGAGATGCCTTCTGAATGTCACATACAAGGCTATAAATTATTCCACAGGGTCAACAGGAAAGGTGGTGGAGTAGCGATGTAAGTCAGAGACAATTTAAATTGTTGTGTTAGACAAGATATAAAATTAGAATCATCAGCCACTAAATCTGTTTGGTTACAGCTTCTCGAGGGCGTGAAAAACTAATTTTGGGTGTGATTTACAGGGCCCTAATTCTTGAAAGGGAGTGCTGTAAACTTGTATGGGATGAAATTCGTAAGGCATCTACATACGAAAATGTTGTGATAATGGGAGATTTCAACTATAGACAGATTGACTGGAGCAATTTGACAGGAAATTGAGAGTCAAGTGACTTTCTTGACACGATTCAGGATTTTTTTAAAACAGTTTGTGACAGAGCCAACTAGAGGAAATAACCTCCTTGACTTGGTTCTTGCCAGCAGGAAATGCTAATTAATACTCTTGAGGTTAATGATGAGCATGGGGGAAATGATCACATATCACTCAGTTTTAATATATCATGGAATTCCCCTAATAATGGCAATCAAATCTCTGTCCCTGACTTCCGCTTGGCTGATTTCATAGGACTGAAAAATTACTTGGGTGGGTTGAACTGGAATGACCTGACTAAGGGTCAGGTAGGTGGTGGTGATTGCCGATATGACGTTTTCCAGGACAGAGTTCTAGCTGCTCAGAGAACTTAAGTTCCAAATAGGGAAATCAGATCAAGGAAAAATGATCCTAAATGGATGAGCAATAGATTAAAACATCTCATTAGTCAAAAGAGAGGCATATATAGGCAAATCAAAAGAGGAGAGATGCAGTTAAGAAATCAATATATTCAGTTAAGAGAGAAATAAAAAAGGGAATAAAAGCAAAAAGAGATTATGAGGTTAAGTTGCAAGAGAATCGAAGACTAACCCAAAAGGATTCTTTCAGGTATAGAGAAGGAAGATCAGGGACAAGATAGGCCCACTCAAAAGTTCCTCGGGTCAGCTCACGGACAGTGATAAGGAAATGTGTAGAATTTTTAACACATACTTCCTTTCAGTTTTTACACAGGAAGATACTAGCGATATTCCAGAAATAATAAATTATGTAGAACAGGATGATAATAAACTATGCACGATTAGGGTCACAAGTGACATGGTTCTTAGGCAAATTGATAAATTAAAACCTAACAAATCCCTAGGCTCTGGTGGCCTGGTGGTTAACGCTCTCGCTTCACACGGTGAGGGCCTGGTTTCGATTCCCAGCCAGAGTAGAAACATTGAACGTGTTTCTTTCAACCTGTTGTCTATGTTCCCCATCAGTAAAATGGGTACCTGGGTGTTAGTCGACTGGGGTGGGTCGCATCCTGGGACACTGACCTAAGGAGGCCTGGTCACAGACCGGGCCGCGGGGGCGTTGACCCCCGGAACTCTCTCCAGGTAAACTCCAGGCCCTGATGAACTGTATGCAAGGGTTCTAAAGGAATGTAAAGAGGAGCTTAGCAAACCTCTCGCTAATCTTTTCAATATATCACTACAGACTGGCATGGTGCCAGAGAAGTGGAAAATGGCAAATGTGATACCTATTTTCAAAGCAGGTGACAGGTCCTTAGCTTCGAACTATAGACCAATAAGCCTAACCTCCATAGTGGGAAAATTTATGGAATTAATAATTGCCGAGGCAGTTCGTAGCCACCTTGAAAAGCACAAATTAATCAACGAATCTCAGCATGGTTTTACAAAGGGGCGTTCCTGCCTTACGAATTTATTAACTTTTTTCACTAAGGTATTTGAGGAGGTAGATCATGGTAATGAATATGATAGTGTATATATGGACTTCAGTAAGGCTTTTGACAGGGTCCCATATCAGAGACTATAGAGGAAATTTAAGGCACTTGGAATAGGAGGAGAATTTTTTTCCTGATAAAGGCATGGTTGACAAATAGGCAGAAGAGGGTTTGCATAAATGGGGAGAAATCAGAGTGGGGAAGCGTCACGAGCGGTGCTCCACAGGGGTCAGTGTTGGGCCCCCTGTTGTTCACAATCTACATAAACGACACTGATGAGAGCATAAAGAGCGACATCAGCAAGTTTGCCGATGACACCAAAATAGGCCGTCGAATTCATTCTGACGAGGACATTAGAGCACTCCAGGAAGATTTGAATAGACTGATGCAGTGGCCGGAGAAGTGGTGGATGCAGTTTAACATAGGCAAATGCAAAGTTCTAAATATTGGACAGGAAAATAACCATATCATATATAAACTAAATAATGTAGATCTTATATTACTGATCGCGAAAAGTATTTGTGAGTTCTGGTTAGTAGTAATCTAAAACCAAGACAACAGTGTATAAGTGTTTGCAATAAAGCTAACAGAATCTTTGGCTTTATATCAAGAAGCATATATATTAGGAGTCCTCAGGTTGTTCTTCAACTCTATGTGTCCTTGGTTACGCCTCATTTAGATTATGCTGCACAGTTCTGGTCACCGCATTACAGAATGGATATAAATACTCTGGAAAACGTACAAAGGAGGATGACAAAGTTGATCCCATGTATCAGAAATTGAGTAATTGGAGTTAGCTTTCTCCAATTTCTTCATTAACCTCAAGATTCGTTGTTTACCAGAACAAAGTTTTAGGTAATTATTTCCTCTACTCGCCTGTCACAGACTGTTAAAAAAATAAAGCTTTTATGGCAGGTTTTTCCAATCAGTTTGGCTAAAGTTGTATCTACATGCCTTGGTAATTCCAGCCTTAGCAACTTAGATCGCATCCAAAATCATCTTTTGACCTCCCATGAGAAAGTGCATCTAAAGGCATTCATTGTGCATCTCTTCAGCTTCTATATCTTGTCTATGCAACAGTTTAAATATTGTATTAATGTTGATAGAATTACCAGCAGTATGTTAGGTAAGAGGACACAAGTGCAACTAATGTGACATTTTATTGTGGCAATATTTCTCTCTCTAGGAGCTTTATCAAGCCACAATAAAATGTCACATTAGTTGCACTTGTCTTCTTTTACCTAACGTTTTAAATGTTTCCTGACTTACATTATCACTCCATCAACTTTCCTCTTGATTCTATCGGAGTATAATAATTTATATTTTATTCATCTAGCGCTTCATTATCTTTTAAATTGTACCTTGTCTCCAATATTGCAATAATATTTATGATTCCTGCACAGGCTCTGGTGGCCTGGTGGTTAACGCTCTCGCTTCACACGGTGAGGGTCTGGGTTCGATTCCCAGCCAGAGTAGAAACATTGGACGTGTTTCTTTCCACCTGTTGTCTATGTTCCCCATCAGTAAAATGGGTACCTGGGTGTTAGTCGACTGGTGTGGGTCGCATCCTGGGACACTGACCTAAGGAGGCCTGGTCACAGACCGGGCCGCGGGGGCGTTGACCCCCGGAACTCTCTCCAGATAAACATGCGTTTAATCTTTGTTCATCTATCTTATTTTTATTACTCCTACTTTTACTGGGGAGTTTCCATTTGGGATATTTGGGTCTTGTGTGGGTTTTGTAAGTACCACTAACACTGTCATATTGTAACATGGTTCTTGGTGTGCATACTCCTGGTCCTTCCAGTACAACCTGTAATAAAGCCTGATGTATGTTTGGCCCTGGTGTGTGAAGTACTGGTTTTTATGTGTTGTATTGTCTTGTGTTGTATGTTTGGCTCTGGTGTGTGAAGTACTGGTTTTTATGTGTTGTATTGTCTTGTGTTGTATGTTTGGCCCTGGAGTGTGAAGTACTGGGTTTTTATGGGGTTGCATTGATTGTGTTGTATGTTTGGCTTGGAGTGTGAAGTACTGGTTTTTATGTGTTGTATTGTCTTGTGTTGTATGTTTTTGGCTTGGTGTTGTGAAGTATGGTTTTTATGTGTTGCATTGTCTTGTGTTGTATGTTTGGCCCTGGAGTGTGAAGTACTGGTTTGTATGTGTTGCATTGTCTTGTGTTGTATGTTTGGCTCTGGTGTGTGAAGTACTGGTTTTTATGTGTTGTATTGTCTTGTGTTGTATGTTTGGCCCTGGTGTGTGAAGTACTGGTTTTTATGTGTTGTATTGTCTTGTGTTGTATGTTTGGCCCTGGGGTGTGAAGTACTGGTTTGTATGTGTTGCATTGTCTTGTGTTGTATGTTTGGCCCTGGAGTGTGAAGTACTGGTTTTTATGTGTTGCATTGTCTTGTGTTGTATGTTTGGCCCTGGTGTGTGAAGTACTGGTTTTTATGTGTTGCATTGTCTTGTGTTGTATGTTTGGCTCTGGTGTGTGAAGTACTGGTTTTTTGTGTTGTATTGTCTTGTGTTGTATGTTTGGCTCGGGTGGTGTGAAGTAATGGTTTTTATGTGTTGTATTGTCTTGTGTTGTATGTTTGGCCCTTTGGGGTGTGAAGTACTGGTTTTTATGTGTTGCATTGTTGTGTTGTATGTTTTTGGGCCCCGGGGTGTGAAGTAACTGGTTTTTATGTGTTGTATTGTTTGTGTTGTATGTTTGGCTCTGGTGTGTGAAGTACTGTTTTTTTTGTGTTGCATTGCCTTGTGTTGTATGTTTGGCTCTGGTGTGTGAAGTACTGGTTTTTATGTGTTGTATTGTCTTGTGTTGTTTTGTTTGGCTCTGGTGTGTTGAAGTACTGGTTTTTTTATGTGTTGCATTGTCTTGTGTTGTATGTTTGGCTCTGGTGTGTGAAGTACTGGTTTTTATGTGTTGCATTGTCTTGTGTTGTATGTTTGGCTCTGGTGTGTGAAGTACTGGTTTTTATGTGTTGTATTGTCTTGTGTTGTATGTTTGGCCCTGGTGTGTGAAGTACTGGTTTTTCTGTGTTACCTGGAGTCTTCCTGGAGGGTATTCAGGGGATCAACGCCCCCGCGGCCCGGTCCACGACCAGGCCTCCCGGTGGATCAGGGCCTGATCAACCAGCCTGTTACTGCTGGCCGCACGTAGTCCAACGTACGAACCACAGTCCGGCTGATCCGGCACTGACTTTAAGTATCTGTCCAGTTCCCTCTTGAAGGCAGCCAGGGACCTATTGGTAATTCCCCTTTTGCTTGGTGGGAGGCTGTTGAACAGTCTTGGGCCCCGGACACTTATCGTGTTTTCACTTAGTGTACCAATGGCGCCCCTACTTTTAATTGGGGGTATTTTGCATCGCCTGCCAAGTTTTTTTCTTTCGTAGGGAGTGATTTCTGTGTGCACATTCGGGACCATTCCTTTCCGGGATTTTCCAAGTTAGATTAGATATTCTCTCTCTCTCCTGCGTTCCAACGAGTACAAGTCAAGTGCTTCCAAGTGTTCCCAGTAGTTGAGGTGCTTGATGAAACTTAGATCTGCAATTTCACCTGCTTTGAACGGAGATGTTAATGTACAGCAGTACTCCAGCCTAGAGAGAACAAGTGATTTGAAAAGGATCATCAGTGGCTTGGCATCTCTCGTTTTGAACGTTCTCATTGTCCATCCTATCATTTTCTTTGCAGTGTTGCATTGCCTTGTGTTGTAAGTTTGGCCCTGGTGTGTGAAGCTGGGTGTCTGTGTTGCGGTGTCCTGTGTTGTATGTTTGAGGTTGGTGTGTACTGGTTTTCTGTCTTGCGTTGTCATATGACTTTTCCTTCCATGTATTTTTGTGATTTTTTAGTATATCTCTTCCTTTTAAATATTTACTGTTTCCCATGTCTTTAGTCTCTTGGTACGTATTATCATTATATCCTCCTGATGTCATAACATTTCCTGGCAACTAATGATGCTCGCCATATTACTGGGTCAAAATACCTGGACATAATCAAGCTAACATTTTTGATGTCGATATTTACAACTTCTAACATAAATGTAAATCCCCATGGCATTGCATCTACCATACATTTTCCACTTTTTATCTTATATGTGGCAGATTTAACTGCTGCAGCGTGGCCAAGAGCCAGGTTTGTCCAGTACTTATTTGATAAACCAACCTGTTGCTGCTATCAGGCCTCTGACCTTCAAAGTCTGAGTCATATGCCACTTGATAGAGGTACTTGTCGAGAGTTAATGTTGAATAATCTTGACCCATGGATGTTGATACAAGGATTTCTGATTGTGCTCATGGTACCCCTAATTTTAAACACTGGTTTTATTTTACCTTTTCTCATGTATCTTTCACCAAGTATATAATATCATGTATCTCTCTAATGTGCTCCACTGAGTACATTTTTCGACTCTTGAGGCATTCCTAGTAATTTAAAGGTTTTATTGGTTTTATAAAGACTAAAGATCTCAGTATTTGAAAATACTGTTTTTTTTTTTTTTGTCTCGCCATAAACTTAGTTTTTCAAATCATTCCTCTTGTCCTTGCAGGCACCCAGGCCACACTGGCACCCAGGTCACACTGGCACCCAGGCCACACTGGCACCCAGGTTACACTGGCACCCAGGCCACACTGGCACCCAGGTCACACTGGCACCCAGGCCACACTGGCACCCAGGCCATGCTGGCACCCAGGCCACACTGGCACCCAGGCCACACTGGCACCAAGCCACACTGGCACCCAGGCCACCCTGCAGGAAGTTACAACTGTTCTCTGCACACTGTAACCACATACCTCACCACCATCACCAAAGATGTATGAAGTACAGGAAGACACCACCTCCAGTATTTCATTCCTCATCATCAGCCCAAGCGCTGGAGCCCTACATGAACAAATGTCATGCCAAGAATGCAGGTAAACATTTATTTTATTAGTTATGTTATGAACACTTTTGAAATCAATTAACCAAAACTTAATCCCATAATATTTTCATTGATAATGAATTTTAAAAATACATCTATACATAACAATTAAGCTTTCTCAGTTTTTGTGGGAAATATAAGATCACAAAATATTAAAATAATTAACTTTCAGTTGTATTTCATGATTTTTTTATAAAGAGAAAATTCAAACATCAATGTTTTACTATGTTACCACAACACATTACATCTGTGTAATGCTGTTTGTCAATATCACACTCTCAAACACTAATTTTAAATAACAACATCTTCCTACTTGGGCAGGATGATCCACAAACAAATGAATACTTTCTAAGTATCACAATATTGTTAGTTGCCTTTCCAGAACATATATGTTATATATCACCTAACTTTCCAGAAGAACATATATGTTATATATCACCTAACTTTCCAGAAGAACATATATGTTATATATCACCTAACTTTCCAGAAGAACATATATGTTATATATCACCTAACTTTCCAGAAGAACATATAACTTTTATGAAATCAACTAACTTCCAGAAGAACATATAGTTATATATCACCTAACTTTCCAGAAGAACAATATATGTTATATATCACCTAACTTTCCAGAAAGAACATATATGTTATAATCACCTAACTTTCCAGAAGAACATATATGTTATATATCACCTAACTTTCCAGAAGAACATATATGTTATATATCACCTAACTTTCCAGAAGAACATATATGTTATATATCACCTAACTTTCCACTAGATCACAACATTCCTCGTAGACATTACCTCAGATTTTCTTGCAACAAATTATAACTTTTGTGAAGGGATTCAAAGAAACCAATTACAGGGATTTGAATCCTGGAGGTAGAAAGTAGCACATACTCTCTGAAGGATGGGTGGGATACTTTAGTGTGGAGGACACTGTGAAGGATGAGTGGGGATACTTCAGTGTGAAGGACACTCTGAAGGATGGGTGGGGGTATACTTCAGTGTGGAGGACACTGAAGGATGCGTGGGGATATTTCAGTGTGGAGGACACTGAAGGATGGGTGGGGATACTTCAGTGTGGAGGACACTGTGAAGGATGGGTGGGGATACTTCATTGTGGAGGACACTGTGAAGGATGGGTGGGGATACTTCAGTGTGGAGGACACTGTAAAGGGATGGGTGGGGATACTTCAGTGTGGAGGACACTGGAAGGATGGGGGGGATATTTCCCATTGTGGAGGACACTGTGAAGGATGGGTGGGGATACTTCAGTGTGGAGGACACTGAAGGATGGGTGGGGATACTTCAGTATGGAAGACACTCTGAAGGATGGGTGGGGATACTTCAGTGTGGAGGACACTCTGAAGGATGGGTGGGGATACTTCTGTGTGGAGGACACTCTGATGCATGGATGGGGTACCTCTGTGTGGAAGACACTCTGAAGGATGGATAGGGATACTTCAGTGTGGAGGACACTCTGAAGGATGGATGGGGATACTTCAGTGTGAAGGACACTCTGATGCATGGATGGGGATACCTCTGTGTGGAAGACACTCTGAAGGATGGATAGGGATACTTCAGTGTGGAGGACACTCTGAAGGATGGATGGGGGATACTTCAGTGTGGATGACACTCTTAAGGATGGTTGGGATACTTCAGTTTGGAGGACACTGAAGGATGGATAGGGATACCTCAGTGTGGAAGAGACACTGAAGGATGGGTGGGGATACTTCAGTGTGGAGGATACTCTGAAGGATGGATGAGGGGATACTTTAGTGTGGAGGACCCTGTCAAGGATTGGTGGGGATACTTCAGTGTGGAGGACACTGAAGGATGGGTGGGGATACTTCAGTTTGGAGGATACACTGAAGGATGGGTGGGGATACTTCAGTGTGGAGGATACACTGAAGGATGGGTGGGGATACTTCTTCTGTGTAGGAACTTGTAAGTTACAGTGTCAGCTCTGCTCTGGGAAGACAGTGATGGTGGGGGATGAAAATATTTATTTTTCAGGTCACCTAACCTTTACTATTATTTTTTTATTACATATAATACAAACATAATGGTTCATGAGGTGATCCTCGTCTTTAGATTCTCCTCTAAACTCTTCTTCTCTCACAAGAGATCTTTTAGTCTCTTCTTCCATTTGGAATCATTTTTACTTGATTTAATTTCTGTGGAAATATTTATGATTTTTTTTTTGGTAGCTTGTACATTATTTAGAAAAAATGTTTCTGTAATTCGCTTCGTTAGTGTTTGCAAAATTTTCGTTGATAGAATTACTAGCCTGGTAAAGTCAGTCAGTGCTAGACAGTGTCTCCTAAGCCCATAATTATCTGCAGAGTGACAATCTGGGACCTTTACAGCGGTTTCCTTATTATCACTCTCCCAGTTTATATTAGCCAAAACCAGGAAGTTATTTTACTTTAAATTTCCAATCAAATAATTCTGAAATTAACTAAGATTAAAATCCCATAGACTTACAGGTATTGCATTATTGTGTAGTAAAATATTAGTAATTTCTGCAACAAGTTTCCCTTGATCGTTCTCCAAGTTTAGGGTTGGTATAACATGATTAAAATTAATTTTACATGTCTGTCTAGAAGATCTTACTAAACAGATTCTGTGTCTGTTCCGTCAGTCTTTGTAACTGTTTTCATACAGTAAGTTAGTGTCTCAGTGCTGGAAGTCCAATTACTCACTTCTAACACTTGTAAAACAGGTGTACAAGTAAACAATGTTAAAACTTTCCTTATGTCTGCACAGGCACCCAGGCCGCACACTGAAGATCATCATACTTGGCCCTACACTGCTGCCATATACTCCACCACCTTCACTGAGGAGTTATGAAGTGCAGGAAGACATCACTCCTGCCATCCTTCACTCATCATCAGCTCTGGTGTTCCAGCTCAGCATGAAGAACGTCATGCCACAGTTACAGGTAAACATGAAGTATTTACTTAAATAATAATGTCAGTACCTGACCAGCCGGGGTGTGGTTCATGCCCTGGATTGCGTGCGGCCAGTAGTAGCAGTCTGGTTGATCAGACCCTGATCAACTGTATCGTAAGCGCGGTTTGCAGTGCACTCAGCTCACACACTAAGGTCGGTGGTTTGATCCCCGGAAACATTCGGACGTGTTTCTTAAAGATACCTGCTGTCCTTGTTCACCTAGCAGTAAACAGGTACCTGGGTGTTAGCCAACCTGTGTAAATCGCATCCTACTTGGAGGGCATTCCAGGGATCAATGCCCCTTCAGCCCGGTTCATGATCAGGTCCCTTCCTGGGGACAAAATTAACCTAATTTGCCCAAAATGCTCTGGATAAGAAGGAACTTTCTATATAGTATGTCATCGATGTCAGCTAGGTCTGTGTAAGCTGTATTATGTAATTATTATTATTATTATTATTATTATTATTATTATTATTATGGTCAATAATCACTCTCTGGCCAATAATATTACACCAATTTTAGGGTAAAGTTTGAGGTACTGATTCCGAATATGTCGTCAGTTTTGCTTGATTGTTCTAATTCTTGATAAATTTAGTATCCCACGGGAAAAACGTAAAGAGGAAAAAATAATTGATCAAGGGAATAACTTACAAATCACAAGTTATTCTTTTGATCATGTAAAAGTAAAATCACATAATAGTTTTTAGCACTTTATTCTATATAATAACAGATTAACATATTAAGATGATTCATATACCACTGATTGTTTCATGTGAAAACGCTGTTTGTACGATTTTCTTATATCTTGGTCATCATCAGTCCCATTGGAGTTCCCGCATATTGGTTACCAGTGCAATAAGACGCATTTCAAGCTTCTAATGGAGCTCTCTATAAACAGCCTTTTAATCTCCTTGTCGATATTCTGCCCCTTTGAAAGAAAGTTTCCTGATGTTTTACAGATACAAGTTCATCAGGCTGAGTAAGGAAAAAGTTCAACATCTTTTTTCCGATAGCGGTTATTTTAACCCTTTTTTTATAGCCAGTTATTTTAGCCTAGATGCTAAAACTTCAGATGCCCTTTCTTTGACAGACTGAGGACGTATCAGATGACTTTAGATCTGCTGGGGTGTTGAAATGCTACTTCATATTCAACTTTTACTGTTATCGCCTGTGTTCATTCTAAACCCGAGTTCTTCAACAATCTGACAACAACAAAATACTTTTCAATTAGCGAAAATCTAGAGGGTCAAATGCGATGTTTGCAGCCTTACAAAGACCCCCACAAAAGATCACTTTAACAGCGAAATTATGGAAAATGGGGTAAAACATTTTTAGATGCGACAGAAAGAACAGGCAACAAGGAGGGGAAGGGGTTGGCCTGTATGTCATAGTCGCTCATCTGCACGGAGTTGCTGAACACCACATGATGTAGTTGAAGTTCTAACAGTAAAGATCGAGAACCAAAACCTAGTCATCATGGTTGTATATAAGCCACCAGATGCAACCTCACAACAGTTCAAGGAACAGCTACTGAAAATTGATTACTGTCTGGAAAGCCTTCCAGCTCCATCCCCAAACCCTAACTCTGTCAGACTTTGAGAAAGCCATTGACAACATGCCCATGCACTCAGCCCCAGGCTCAAACTCGTGGAACTGCAAGAAACCCCTTTCGTGTGCCTTAAGTATACTTTGGAGAAGGAACTTAGACATGGGTGAAATTCCACAGTTACTAAAATCAACAGATAGAACCCCACTCCATGAAGGTGGCAGCAAAGTAATAGCTAAAAATGTAGACTAATAGCTCTAACGTCCCACATTATAAAATTCTTTGAAAGAGTACTAAGAAGCATGACTGCAAAGCACTTGGATTCCCAAAAACTGCACAATCCAGGGCAAAATAACATGAGCTCAGAGCAGGTCGCTCCTGCCTCTCGCAGCTGCTGGATCATTATGATGTGGTCTTGGATGCACTGGCAGAAAAACACGATGTAGATGTAATATACACAGACTTTGCAAAAGCCTTTGACAAGTGTGATCATGGTGTAATAGTGCACAAAATGCGTGCTAAAGGAATAACTGGCAAACTGGGGACATGGATCTTCAGAAAGCTGCCACAGTGAAAAGCTCTGTTCCACAAGGCACAGTACTCGCCCCCATCCTGCTCCTCATCCTCGTATCAAACATAGAAATGTAATCCACAGCACCGTGTTATCCTTTGCAGACAATATTAGGATCTGTATGAGACTGTCCTCTATTGAGGACACGGTTAACCTCCAAGTTTTCCAGTGGGCAACGAAAAATAGCATGATGTTCAGTGAAGACAAATTCCAACTACTCTGTTATGGAAAACTGGAGGAGATAAAATTAGAACAGAGTACCTGGAGTTTACCTGGAGAGGGTTTCGGGGGTCAACGCCCATCGGCCCGGTCTGAGACCAGGCCTCATGGTGGATCAGGGTCTGATCAACCAGGCTGCTACGGCTGGCAGTACAGAAGCTGACGTACGAACCACAGCCCGGTTGGTCAGGTACTGACTTTAGGTACCTGTCCAGTGCCTTCTTGAAGACAGTCAGGGGTCTATTGGTAATCCCCCTTATATATGCTGTCTCTCAGTGTACTCGTGGCACCCGTGCTTTTCATTGGGGAAATGTTGCATCTCCTGCCGAGTCTTTTGCTTTCATATGGAGTGATTTTCGTGTGCAGGTTTGGTACAAAGCCCTCCAGGACCTTCCAAGTGTATATTATTATATATCTCTCTCGCCTGCGTTCAAGGGAATACAGATCAAGGACCTTCAACCGTTCCCAGTAGTTTAGGTGTCTTATCGCACTTATATGTGCCGTGAAAGTTCTTTGTACACTCTCCAGGTCTGCAATGTCGCCAGCCTTGTAGGGGCCGTTAGTGTACAGCAGTATTCCAGCCTAGAGAGCACAAGCGATTTGAAGAGAATCATCATGGGCTTGATGTCCCTAGTTTTGAAGGTGCTCATTATCCACCCTGTCATTTTCCTAGTGGATTAGGTAAATACATTGTTGTGGTCTTTTAAGGCGAGATCCTTTTCCTCTCTATTGTATGGTTAGAATTTGTGGTATACCCTGACACATTTTTAATTTCTTCAAGTTTTCCATATCTGAGTAGTTGAAATTTCTCTTCGTTGGACTTCATATTGTTTTGAGTGGCCCATTCTAAGATTTGGTTGATATCCGCTTGGAGTCTCTCAATGTCTTCGATGGAAGTCACTGCTTTGGTGATCCAGGTGTCATCCACAAAGGAAGACACGGAGCTATAGCTTACATTTCTGTCTATGTCAGAAATGAGGATGAGGAATAGAATGGGAGCGAGTTTGTGGAACAGAGCTTTTCACCATGGCTGCCTGGGACTTCACTCTGTTTACTAATACTCTTTGTGTTCTATTTGTCAGGAAGTTATAGATCCATCTACCGACTTTTCCCATTATTCTTTTATCCCGCATTTCGTGTGCTATTACACCATGGTCACACTTGTCGAAAGTTTTTGCAAAGTCTGTGTATACTACATCTGTATTTTGTTTATCCTCTACAGCATCCAGGACCTTGTCATAATGGTCCAGTAGCTGGGACAGGCAGGAGTGACCTGCTCTAAACCCGTGTTGCCCTGGGTTGTGTAACTGATGGGTATCTAGGTGGTTGGCTATCTTGCTTCTTAGAACCCTCTCAAAGATTTTTTTTGATTGGGATTTTTGTGCAATCAGTTGAGTTCTTTGCAATTTTTTATTGCCCCTTTGGGGAGGGGGCTTGTCTTTTGTTTTTAGCGGTGTGGGATAAACCCCTGTGCCATGCTCCCTCTCCGCAAAATGTGAAGGCCCACGCAAAGGGATTTTTGCGTTTTGAAAACACATGCAAAAAAGAGAAAAAAAACCCAACGTGAGAATCCTAGGAGTGGTAATGTCTGAGGATCCCACTTTCAAGGATCGCAACAGTATCACGATCACAGCTGCGAAGAAAATGATAGGATGGATAACGAAAACGTTCAAAACAAGAGATGCCATGCCTATGATGATAATTTTAAAATCACTTGTTCTCTGGAATATTGCTGTTCATTAACATCTCCGTTCAAAGCAGGTGAAATTGCAGATCTAGAGAGTGTACAGAGAACTTTTACTGCACACACAAGTTCTATCAAACACCTCAGTTACTGGGAACACTTGGAAGCACTTGACTTGTCCTCTTTGGAGTGCAGGCGAGAGATATATATCATAATCTACACATGGAAAATCCTAGGAATGGTCCCGAATCTGTACACAGAAATCACTCCCTACGAAAGTGTTAAAGACTAGGTAGGCGGTACACTGTCGTGGTTAACATGGGTAATGGTGGTCAACATCGGTAATGGTGGTTAACATGGGTTACGGCAGTTAAGATGGGTAATGGTGGTTAACATGGGTAATGGTGGTTAACATGGGTAATGGTGGCGTTGTTTAAGTTGTCGTTCCTACATGCGTAAATGTGTTCATTGAGGCGGGTGTCGAGGTTTCTTGCTGTTTCACCTACGTAGATCTTGTCACAGCCTCCACAGGGTATAGTGTAAACTCCTGCATTGACTGGTTCGTGGTGCTTGGGTTTTGTCCTGGTTAGATCCTTAATTGAAGTGGTAGAAGCGATGGCGACTCTGGTGTTAGCTTGTGAAAGTACTTTTGAGACGTTTAGTGCAACCTGGCTGTTGGGAAGAATTATAACTTTGTTGGGAGCGGTGTTGATGCGTGGAGAATTGATGATCTGAAGAGCTTTTTTCTTGCAGTCTTTGATGAAAAAAGAAGGAAATTGTAACTCAGTGAATGTTTGGTGAATGTAAGTACATTCCTCGTCAAGAAACTCAGGACTACAAATTCGGTATGCTCTTAGGAAAAACCCGATGATGATGCCTCTTTTGGTCTTGGTATCTTGACTGGAATAGAAGTGATACCAAGATACCAAGACCAAAAGAGGCATCATCATCGGGTTTTTCCTAAGAGCATACCGAATTTGTAGTCCTGAGTTTCTTGACGAGGAATGTACTTACATTCACCAAACATTCACTGAGTTACAATTTCCTTCTTTTTTCATCAAAGACTGCAAGAAAAGAGCTCTTCAGATCATCAATTCTCCACGCATCAACACCGCTCCCAACAAAGTTATAAATTTCTTCCCAACAGCCAGGTTGCACTAAACGTCTCAAAAGTACTTTCACAAGCTAACACCAGAGTCGCCATCGCTTCTACCACTTCAATTAAGGATTAACCAGGACAAAACCCAAGCACCACGAACCAGTCAATGCAGGAGTTTACACTATACCCTGTGGAGGCTGTGACAAGATCTACGTAGGTGAAACAGCAAGAAACCTCGACACCCGCCTCAATGAACCCCATTTAGCATGTTGGGAAACGACAACTTAAACAACCCCTGTGTACAACACCGAAATTCCACCAATCATCTCATGAAATTCAGAGACGCCCAATTAGTGATTAAAGAAACTAATTTCCGCACACGTAAGTGCCTTGAATCAGCACTGATCGCTGTTTCGAATACAATTAAACAAAACAACGGCAGCTTCACCATCTCCGAAGTCTTAGCAAGAATCCTCCTGAAAACAGTAAACCTGCCATCACATAGTCTCTCCTGTTATACTACACACAGCACAGAGAGTGAACACTGAAAAAAGGCTGCCTCATTCCAGTCTATATTTGCCCAAAACCTATTTTTTGTTACCAAGTAATAGCTTTTATATCCTTTTACTCATGTACGAATTAATTGCTCTACCATATTGTATTACTTTTGTCACTACCACTACTACTACTACTACTACCACTAGTGAACATCGAAATGGTACCTCACTAGTATTCTCCTCACTCTGATCCTATATATACCCTCTGTGTCCATGTATTGTTTGTAATGGCTTGATAAAGCTCCTGGAGAGCGAAACGTTGCCACAATAAATGTCACATTAGTTGCACTTGTGTCCTTTTACTTTACATATTGTCGGTAATTCTACCAACTTTATTACACTTAGGAGTCTGTGGAGACAAAGAACTTTGTCCTTGGAGGCAAAGAGGGGAATGTATGAGAGTATAGTTTTACCAATGCTCTTATATGGGTGTGAAGCATGGGTGATGAATGTTGCAGCGAGGAGAAGGCTGGAGGCAGTGGAGATGTCATGTCTGAGGGCAATGTGTGGTGTGAATATAATGCAGAGAATTCGTAGTTTGGAAGTTAGGAGGAGGTGCGGGATTACCAAAACTGTTGTCCAGAGGGCTGAGGAAGGGTTGTTGAGGTGGTTTAGACATGTAGAGAGAATGGAGTGAAAACAGAATGACTTCAAGAGTGTATCAGTCTGTAGTGGAAGGAAGGCGGGGGTAGGGGTCGGCCTTAGGAAAGGTTGGAGAGAGGGGGTAAAGGAGGTTTTGTGTGGGGAGGGGCTTGGACTTCCAGCAGGCATGCGTGAGGTGTTTGATAGGCGTGAATGGAGACAAATGGTTTTTAATACTTGACGTGGTGTTGGAGTGTGAGCAAAGTAACATTTATGAAGGGGTTCAGTGAAAACCGGCAGGCCGGACTTGAGTCTGGGGGATGGGAAGTACGATGCCTGCACTCTGAAGGAGGGGTGTTAATGTTTGCAGTTTAAAAACTGTAGTGTAAAAGCTCCTTCTGGCAAGACAGTGATGGAGTGAATGGATGGTTAAAATTTTTTTTTTCGGGACCCTCCTTGGGGGGAATGGCCAGGGAATAAAAAAAAAAAATTTTGTAAAAAAGGGTAATTAGGTTTTTTGCTTGATACAAGAAAAAGGGGGGGTTTTTTAAAGGTTTTTATGTTATATATAAAATTCCGGGTTTAGTGGAGGTTGTGATCCGGGGAAAAAAATGGTAATTAAATTTGAAAAGGGGTTTGAATATTGTATTCTTTTCCCCATGTTTTTTAATTTATTGAGAAAAATAAATTTTATTATTTTTATATTTTAAATTAAAATTATTTTTTTAATTATTTTAAATTTTGGGAAATTGAGGAAAGGGCCCAAAAGGAAATTATGCAAAAATTTTTCAATTTGGGGTTTATGAAAAAAAATTGGTTTTTAAAGGTTTAGGCTAAAGGAAATTCAAAGAGGAAATTTTTTTTTTTATTTAGCCCAAAAGGTGAAAAATTTAAATTTCAGAAAGTTTTCCCCCGTTTAATATAAAATTGATTTTTTCTGGAAAATTTTGGGGGGTTTGGGGAAATTTAATAGAAAAAAGTGAATGTTTTGTACATGAGTAGGTTTAGGTACTTAAAGACTTGAGGGGGGGAGGTTTTTTTAGCAGGGGACTGTGAATCATTGCCTCCACTTTTTGTTGGGTTATTATTGGCTTTGGTTTTGTCGTTGTGGAACCCTAGGCACAAATAGCATGGGGAGGTAGGGTGATCGTGGTAGTTAGCGAAGTAGTTTTTGTGGTAATGGAAAGGTATCTTTGAGAGGATGCCAACATTTTCGGGTACTTTTTTTGTTAAATTGGATAGGGGTTGTTAAATTTTTCGGGTTTGCGTCAAGGTGTAGGCCCGGAATTTTCCCTCAGTTTGCAAAGATTTTTTTGAGCATAATGTTCAGATGGACCTCACTTACTCTATCCCAAGCATAATTAAAAAGAGTTTTTTACTAAGTGTAACTTTATTGACAGTCACCCAGGTTTGTATTTTTGCAATTTTTGTGGGTGAGGCTAGATTAGGGTGGGAAAGACAAAAGTCATGTATTAGCAAAGGAATAGGAAAAGGGTTGTGAAAAAGTTTGGGAAAGATCGTTGTTAAAAAAGGAAAAGGGGGGCCCCAAAGAACGCTTTTATGTGGTCCCCAGTGTCCGGGGGGTCTTGAAGAACGAAAGGGTTTTCTTTTATAAGGAAAAATATCAAGCCTGAGGGTGGAGCGTGATCTACTGTATCAAAAGTTTTTAAGGTCGAAAAAAGAGTTCAGCAGTATTGTTTTCAAGGCTGTGTAATGGGTCTAGCACTTTTATTTTTGGTCTTTTGGCTTTTGTTTCTCCTGATCCAAAATTTCGGGGTTAGGGTTTTTGTGATTTATGAAAGGAGTATAGTCTTTTTTATGGCTTCTCAAGATTTTGGAAAGTAAGGCAAGTTTTTGTTGGCCTGAGCCTTACACTGTTGGGCACCACCTTTGTGTATTTCTATTTTTTAGTATGTCGGGAAGGTGGGGGTTTCAATGTTTTTAAAAAAATAATGCAATGGGGGGGTGAAAAATATTTGAGCCGCCGTTTGTAAAATAGTTGTGGACTTGGGTTATATTCCGATTTGTTTTTAGAAGTTTAAAATTGGTAACCCATGGGTCTGTTGTGCAAGATGGCAAAAGCAAATTGTTATTTTTAATGGGTCCATAGTTGAGAAGATTTGCTTGTTTGCTGATAACAGCGGAGTTTCGGTTTGTTTGGTTTAGTTAGTAAATATTTCAGCTTGTTCAGTTGTGGGGCCCCCATCTGAAAAAAATGTCTTTTCCGTTCTTTTTTTATCTCTCTTGAGTTTCAGTGAAACTATTGAAAAAGTATAGCTGTTTGGAATTTCTGATTTAATTTTGGTGAGGGCTGACGTACGTATTTAAAATTTTTTTTAGTTTTTAACCCCTTCTCTTTGTTTTTTTTTTAAATTTATGTTTTTTCGATGGATTTATGATACTGTTAGTAAGCCCTGGGGCACTTTTTTTTTATTAGTGATTGTTTGTTTTCCCCTGGACAACGTTGTAATTTGTCTATGTATTTTGTTTAGAAATATGTTTTACCCATTCTCGGTACCAACAGCATTGGAAAATTTGTAGGCCCGTCAGTTGAGCTTTTGTTCTGCAGTGAAGCACTTATTGATACCTCTTTATGGATCGAAAAGATTATCTTAAATCCACTGTTTTCTTACAAATGTTTTTAGGAAGAAAATTGGGTAGTGGTCAGAGTGTTGCTGATTATCCTTTTCTTTTGGGGCTAGTATATTTGTCTTGAGGTCAAATTTTGGTTTTCACTCGCCTCAGTCTGTTTTTTAATTGCTGGGATAAGGGAAGTATTGTTCCAAAGTTAGTGAAATCAGCAAAGGTTGGTCATCTTTAGGGCCCAAAGGGGATGTTTAAAAAACTCCTCGTAGTAGGTGGGCTTATTCTTTGTCTTTTGTAATAGTGTTTTGCGTTTATCACTGAGTCTGGATATTAGTATGGGATCCCGTATATAGCCCCAATTGCTATAGGGATTTTAAAATTATTCACAAGGAAATTTGCGAATATATTTCTAATATTCACATTTAAGGATATGGTGTTGAAATGATAGTTCATTAGAATAATAGATGGTAAACCTCCCCCAAATTTGTCCTGTCCTGCAGCTGTGATTCAGGAGGGTAGAAGTCTATTGTGTTGCTTTTAAACCGGGGGTCGGGAAAAATATGAAGGAAATGTTGTCTTTTAAAGAATCTAGGGAAAGCCAGGGGTCATCATGTGTTTTTCTTCGGATTTAATATTGTAATTCAAAATATAAAATTTTTCATTTCGAGCAGAGCACGGCTTCTGTTGGGTTTTTCTGTGTTATGAAATTTTTTTCATCTCCCCAAAGCTCTTGAATACTTTTTTTGCTTAATTTTCTTTTTTAAAATGACATTGCTGCAAACAAAAATTTTTTTTAAAATTTTTTCCAAAGAATCTTTTGGTTGTTTTGTGGTGTGTGGGAGGTTGTATTTTGAGTCATATTCGGAGTGGATGGGGGACCTTTCTGCAGTCTTTTTTCATTGTTTTTTTTTTTTTTTTTTGACTTGTGGGTTTAAAAGTTTTTAATTTATATTACTTATACACCTTTTTTTTTTTTTTTCCCGGGAGAATTTTCATCATCAAATGTTACTCTAGTGAATTAACCTTTTTTGTTTAGTGATAATAAAGTTATGGAAAACCCATTTTCGTGTGCAGGGGGATGCAAAATTTTACCCAAATATGTTTGTTTTTTACCTTTACAGAACCCCTTTAGCTGGGGAAAAGGGGTACAATCTAGGGTGTTCTTTAGTGCTTGAGTTGCAAAGATCCCATCGGACAAAAAGGGAGCAAAACCCTCGTCTATTTGATAGAGAAATTTTTTGTCAAACCCCCCAATTAAAAATCCTTGTTGGACCGGGCCCTTAAAAAAGTTGTGGCAAATTTTGTTATAGGTCAGGATTTGGGGGTAAACATAAATCACGGGCCCCTTTTCCCAAAAAGCTTTTAAAACTTTTGGACTTTATAGGGCCCAAAAAATCTCTACTCATGGTTTGTTTTGTCCCTTAAATGTGTTAAAACATTTTAGAGAAGGGAAAAATAGGAAAAATTTAAAAAAGTTTTTGGTTTTATGGGGAAAAGGGAAAGTGTTTGGGAAGCATAAAATTGGTTTGGGAAGACCTGATGATTTACTTATGATTGCTTTAAAAAATTTTTTTCCCCTTGAGTCTACAGAAAAATGTCCCCCCCCCCAGAGAACCTTAAATTCTCGAAAATTCCCCCGCCAAAGGGGAATGAGGCGGGACAGTTTTAAATGTAAATTTCCCCCCCAATTCTATGTAGGTATGGAAAGGGATTTCTAAGATAAATTAAAGGTATGTTTGTAAGATTTTTTGTTTCAAAAGGGGGATTTAAAGGGACATTTTATACGTTTTTTAAATAAATTTTTTGTAAAAGAGATTCCCAAAATTTTTTTAGGTTTTTTAAAAACTCCATGTATATACAACTTCATAGTTCCCCAAACCCAAATTTTTCTGGGTTTTTTTTTTTGATTTGATATAAAATTTCACTTCAATATCCACTTAGAAATTAAAAGTGTTCTTTCTGTTGGGAAAAGGGGGTTTAATGCCGAAGGTTTTGCTTTGGGTTTCGAGATACTGCCATAGACTAGTTTGGCTTTAATTAAAAAGGAGAGTACCAACCGCCCCCAAATGAGATTAATGATAGCCCATTTCCCTAAAGGGGAAAGGTTTTGAACCCGTTTAGGGGAAAGCTGTGAAAATTTTGGGTCCCGTAGGCTTTGCACCCCACTGACCTTGGCAGTGAATCAAAAGGGCAGCACTTTTATTTGGGGCGGGATATGAAATGAGACAATACATGTGTTAAAAATTTGCTCGGGGCCCTCACCTTGTGTCATCTCGATAGGACAGTACTGGTGGGCATAAAGGTGTGAAAGAATTACTTACAATAGTTTAAGCCGGGGGAGGACTGGCTTTTGCTCACTTGAAAATCAAAATGGACATAAAATGTAGCAGGCAAAAAAAAAAAAAAAATTTCTCCCATCCTAAGGGAGAGAAAATTATGTGCCTGTGCAGTTTTGATTGAGGACGGAGCCAGGAGACATCGCACTGGAAACTAAAATCTTCTATATACAAGTTGTCCTTAGGGCTGAAGCATCAGGTTTGACTACTTGTCCACGAACGTTTTCCCAAATCCTCACCCCAAAAAAACAATGACTTACAGTAGCATTTGCTAAGGTGTGACATGTGGCTCAAAGGTTGCATGCTCTGGCCTTAATACAGGCTTTAAAAGACACATTGGGTGCACATACTTACAATAACACTATTTCCATGGAATTCATTATATGTACTAAGGGTACCATTCTAAAATAATTTACATATTTTGTTATTGGTGTTCTTACTGCTGAACAGCAGTTTAGTGCTGATGAAGGTAGCATAGGTAGCAATGATATGGCCATGGACTAGTTTGGCTTTAATTGGATAGGAGTGAGTACACAACGGGCAGTGTGAGGGAGTGACCGCAAGCCAGTCCGTGGAGGGGGAGCACTTGTGCCTTTCAAGTGGGTCGGCCTAGGAGTGAGAGCGAATGGGCTCAGCCTCCCACTGACCTGGGTGAGCCTACAGAGTGCAGCACCTAAATGCCACGAAATATGAACTAGTCAGAGCAGACAGCTAGGCTGTGTGTTCTGACAGCACAGGCTGTCTACATTTGCTTGGCTACGCACCTCGCACAATACTGGTGGGCCTGTAGGTATAAAGGAATTACTTACACTAGCTACCCCAGAGAAGGACTGGCTTTCGCTCACTAGTAAATCAAAAATGGACATAAAAATGCAACAGGCAAAAAAAAAACTCTCCCATCCAGGGGAAGAGAAAACTGGTTTGCCCGCGCTGTTTCATCGAGGAGAGAGTCCGGAGACGTCAGCACTGGAACTAAAATCTTCTATATACAGGTTGTCCGCAGGGCTGAACATCAGTTGACCACTCTTTCCTACAACGTTGTTGAAACCCCTCCCCATCTGCAAACAATGACTGACAGTAGAAATTTCCTAAGGTGTTCAAGTGACTCAGAGGCAGAAACTGCCCTGACCGTAATACAGGCTCTTTTTTTTATATAAAAACACTGGGTGCACATACCTACAATAATACTATATCCATGGAATTCATTACACTCTGGGTACCCTTCTAAAAGTAATTTACATAATTACATAATGTATGTCCACCCTGACTCCTTTATCGACTAGCTATACAATGTGTGCACTTTTATACCCATTCTGCAAGCAAACAATTAGCATAACTAGCGTAGGAGTCGACAAGTCAGTAGGTATGTCAATGTCACAGAAATGTACTGTTCCTGGGTCCCCAGGCCATAAGTATGGAGCCTTACTGGGCCGTCTTCCGTATCAGTAGTAGTGGGAAGGGATAGACGGTTGTCCCTAGCATTGGTCTGATTTTGGGGGTTGCCCAAAGCACGCGACTCCAGCTCTGCTTCGCCTGGGACATGGTCCATATACTTCATGTGATCAAGGTGGGCTTCCTTGATAGTTCCCGTAGCAATCCCCTCACCTCGAACTTATTGCCACAGAGCTGTCGTAGGACACGGTTAAGGACCCACAAAAATTTTTGGGGAAAAGTTTGTGCATAACCTGGGTCTGCACTGGGTTGAGCAACATAACTTTGAAAACCTGGTTCCACTTTGCTTTCCTTGGCCGGGCATTGTGCTCAGATGTGAACCTATCAGTAGCTTTCATAAGGTTCTCTCGTACCCACTGGAAGACAAGCTGCATTGTCCGCATCTTTCTACACTGGGTTTATCATATCATAATTAGGTCTAGGGGGAGCAAACAGAATTTCATATGGTAAGCACTTGTAAATTACCATACAAAGCAAAATGAGGTGTCTCACCGTTTGGGAGCTGTTGAGGGAGGAATTTAATGTACACTGAACATCTGGGATAGCCTCATCCCATGTAGTACAACTTGGGTTAACGGTTACCCTGAGCACCTCCAGGACTTTGCGATTTGTATGTTCAGCAAGACCATTACTCGCAGGGTGGTGTGGAGCTACTGGCGCTTGGTGAATGTTGAATCTGGAGCAAAGATCCTGCATTATGCCATTTATAAACTCAGACCCATTGTCTGACAGAAGGACACGTGGGCAAGTATGACAAAGAACAACATGCTCAAGGAAAGCACTAGCGACCGTTTCGGCGGTTTTATCAGGAATGGGTACTAATTCACTGTACCGCTTCAAGTTATCTACCATTACAAGCAGGTGCTTATTTCCCTTCTCTGAGGTCGAGAAGTTCGTCAACAGGTCGACAGAAGTTCTCTCCCAGGGCTCCTTTGTAATGGGATACTTTAGAATGGGGTTAGGACCTGCAAGCCAAATGTTGTAGTTGATGCCCTGTCGAGGCATATAGCATTCGTGAGTGTCGGCAACTCGTTCTCTGTTGAGGATCTCGAGAGAGCCCAACGACAGGACCCTGTGTGGTCTCCAGTCCTTCGTTTCCTGACCAAGGAGGACGTTGACTTACAGGTCAAGTCTCCCGTTCCACTGAAGGATTTGGTGGTCAACCAAGGAGTACTGTGCCGTATTGCACAGCTGGTGGACCCCAGCAGAACCATATACCAACTGGTGATACCAGAGTCCATGATACCAGCTACTCTTAGGTTGATCCACAATGTCCCAGGTGTAGCGCACCCCGGGAAGGACCGCAGTATCAAACAGGCAAGAATGAAATATTTCTGGCCTAAGATGGCAGCGGACATTGCCAAGCATGTATACCAGTGTGTTGTTTGCCTACAACACAAGGGTACCATTACAGGTCCTAACCCCATTCTAAAGTATCCCATTACAAAGGAGCCCTGGGAGAGAACTTCTGTCGACCTGTTGACGAACTTCTCGACCTCAGAGAAGGGAAATAAGCACCTGCTTGTAATGGTAGATAACTTGACGCGGTACAGTGAATTAGTACCCATTCCTGATAAAACTGCCGAAACGGTCGCTAGTGCTTTCCGTGAGCATGTTGTTCTTTGTCATACTTGCCCACGTGTCCTTCTGTCAGACAATGGGTCTGAGTTTATAAATGGCATAATGCAGGATCTTTGCTCCAGATTCAACATTCACCAAGCACCAGTAGCTCCACGCCACCCTGCGAGTAATGGTCTTGCTGAACGTAACAAATCGCAAAGTCCTGGAGGTGCTCAGGTAACCGTTAACCCAAGTTGTACTACATGGGATGAGGCTATCCCAGATGTTCAGTGTACATTAAATTCCTCCCTCAACAGCTTAATCGGTGAGACACCTCATTTTGCTTTGTATGGCTATGACAAGCGCTTACCATATGAAATTCTGTTTGCTCCACCTAGACCTACTTATGATACTGATAACCCCAGTGTAGTAAAGATGCGGACAATGCAGCTTGTCTTCCAGTGGGTACGAGAGAACCTTATGAAAGCTACTGATAGGTTCACGTCTGAGTGCAATGCCCGCACCAAGGAAAGCAAAGGGAACCGGGTGCAAAGTTATGTTGCTCAACCCAGTGCAGACCCCAGGTATGCACAAACTTTTCCCAAAATTTGTGGGTCCTTACCGTGTCCTACGACAGCTCTGTGGCAATAAGTTCGAGGTGAGGGAGATTGCTACAGGAACTATCAAGGAAGCCCACCTTGATCACATGAAGTATATGGACCATGTGCAGGCCGAAGCAGAGCTGGAGTCGCGTGCGGTGCAACGCCACAATCAGACCAATGCTAGGGACAACCCGTCTATCCCTTCTCCCACTACTACTGATTGGAAGACGGCCCAGTAAGGCTCCATACTTATGGCCTGCGACCCAGGGGGACAACAGTACATTTCTGTGACATTGACATACCTACTGACTTGTCTGACTCCTACGCTAGTTATGCTAATTGTTTGCTTGCAGAAATGGGTATAAATGTGCACACATTGTATAGCTAGTCGATAATGGGGGTCAGGGGGGACAACGCATGTAATTATGTAAATACTTTTAGAAGGGTACCCAGAGTGTAATGAATTCCATGGATATAATATTATTGTAGGTATGTGCACCCAGTGTTTTTATATAAAAAAAAAGAGCCTGTTTTACGGTCAGGGCAGTGCTGCCCTCTGAGTCATTTGTCACACCTTAGGAAATGCTACTGTCAGTCATTGTTTGCAGATGTGAGGGTGCAACAACGTTCGTAGACGAGTGGTCAACTGATGTTCAGCCCTGCGGACAACCTGTATATAGAAGATTTTAGTTCCAGTGTTGACATCTCTGGACTCTCTCCTCGATGAAACAGCGCGGGCAAACCAGTGTTCTCTTCCCCTGGATGGGAGAGTTTTTTTTTTTGCCTGTTGCATTTTTATGTCCATTTTTATGACTGGCATTGACCGATGGTGTTGATGGGCATCGACCCCTCCACCCTGAGTAGGCTCACAATGCCATTGACTCTGCTGTCACCACTGTTATTACTGTTCTTGCTGTTAAACAGCAGTTTAGTGCCAATGGAGGTAGCATAGGTAGCAGTGATACGGCCATGGACTAGTTTGGCTTTAATTGGATAGGAGTGAGTACACAACAGGCAATGTGAGGGAATGACCACTAGCCAGTGTGTGGAGGGGGAGCACTTGTGCCTATGAAGTCGGTCGGCCGGGGAGTGAGGGCGAATGGCCCAGCCTCCCCGACCTGGGTGAGCCTACAGAGGCCAGCACTTTTAAAAGCCGCAAAATATGAACATCAAACAGACGGCTTAGGCTGTCTGTTCTGACAGTACAGGTTGTCTATATACTGACCTGTACTAAATTTCTCTAACTTTATACAGTGGAGCCTCAAATATCGAACTTCTTCGGTCCAAAGGCTGTTTGATGCCTTTACCGAATGAATTTATTCCATCAGGAATAATGTAAATTAGATTAGTCCATTTCAGACCCTCAAAAATGCACCTATAAAAGCACTTTCCCTAATTGGTCGTTTTGGGAGCAGTTCGATTTTTGAGGTTCCACTGTACTTAATAAGGACCAACAAACTTTTGATCGAGCTTAGGCATTGTGGATGTTTTTTGGAATAGCTTTCTCCGAACCCACTTTAACCCTTTGGCAGGTGTGGAGCAAAGTAACATTTATGAAGGGGTTCAGGTGAAACCGGCAGGCCGGACTTGAGTCTGGAGATGGGAAGTCCGATGCCTGCACTCTGCAAGGAGGGGTGTTAATGTTGCCAGTTTAAAAACTGTAGGTGGAGTAAAGCATCCGCTTCTGGCAAGAACAGTGATTGGAAGTGAATGGAATGCGTGAAGGTTTTTCTTTGCGGGGCCACCCTGCCTTGGTAGGAAAAACGGGCCAGTGTTGATGGATAAAAAAGTAAAAAATGTTTGTACAAAGGCGTATGACACTGAGGGGTTTGCGTTTTCTGTATTCCCAGCGATAGGGTTTTAGGGTAGAATCGCTGGGTGCGTGTTCCTTACAACGGTTGTCATATGTTCACTCTATCTCAATAAAAATGGGTACCCTGGGGGTTAGTCGACTGGTGTGGGTCGCATGCTGGGACAAAATTGACCTAGCCTCCCCGAAATGCTCAGGCCATAACAAGTGGCTTTGTATATAGTAGTATGTCATTGAATGCCAAGCTTACGACTGTAATACCATTGTACATGTACTTTTAGTAATTGAAGGACTTTTTATTATTCTTATTATTAATATTATTGTTATTTATTATTATTATTATTATTTTTATTATTCCGCTCCTTGAGCGTTTACATTGAGTGTATGGGCACTCAAGAAGGTCAATAATAGTTGCAGTAATTGTGTAATATGGTAATAGGTGAGTTGCAATGAATACGAGAGAATGGATATTTTATTAGATTTATGCTATATGGATTTTAATGCGTTTTAGTAGAGAGGGAATTACAGTTTTTGATTATTAAACCTCAGGGCGCCACACAATGGAACTGATTAACATTGAGAAGTTTGCAGATATTTGATTATTAATCGCTATTTACCCATGTTCATGGATATTGAGCAAATGCATGTATAGATTTTACATAGGTATTTATGGAATGGGTTGTGGATAGATTAGGAGATAAGGTTGTTTTTTAATATGGTTTTAAAAATGGTAGTTGAGTCAGTGTTCTGGAGATTTTCTGGGCTAGAGTTTCAGATTGTTTGGGCCCTTTTGATGCACTATGGCGTTTGTGGAAAGGTTTAGCTACATGGAGAAAGTCAGAGATTTTTGTGCCTGTATTATGTCTATAGGTCTTATTGTAACTGTCAAGAAAGCTCTTCAGGGAGGTCGGTGGTTAATATTAAAATTGATTTTTCTGTAAATGTAGGTTGCATATAGTACAAGTGAATGTTTTGTTTTACAGTGGAGTAGGTTTAGGTACTTAAAGACTTGAGGAGGGGGAGGCTTGTTTGTCTAGCAGCGGACTGTGTAATCATTGCACCCCAGCTTTTTGTTGGGTTATTATTGGCTTTAGGTGATTTGTCGTTTGTGGAACCCTAGGCACATAATAGCATAGAGTGAGGTTAAGGGTAGATTCAGTGGATTAGTATAAAGCACAAGTAGTGTTTGTGGGTAACGTGGTAACGTATCTTTCGAGGGATGCCAACTTTTCAGGTACTTTTCTTGTTGAATTGGGTATGGGTTTGATTGAATTTCAGGTCAGTGTTCAAAGTGTTAGGCCAGTGAATTTTCCTCATGTTTAGCAAGTGTATAGGATTGTGATTTGAGCATTAAGTTCGATGGACCTCATTACTCTCTCCCAAGCTTAATGTAAAGGAGTTTATACTAAACGTGTAACTTTAATTGACAGTCATCCAGGTTTGTATTTTTGCAATAGTGTGGAGTGAGGCTAGATTAGGGTGGGAAATGACAAATGTCAGTCATTAGCATAGAGAATAGGCATAAGTTGTGATAAGATTGGAAGATCGTATAGATGTATAAATGGAAAAGGGGGGGCCCAAGAACGCTTTTATTGTGGTTACAACCAGTGTCCAGGGGTCTGACTAGGACGTAATGGTTTCTATTAGTAGGTTAATTATCAAGCTGAGGAGTAGGATGCGTGATTACTGTTATCAAAAGCTTTCATAAGGTCGATAAAGAGTTCAGACAGATATTCGTTTTCCAAGTGCTTGTGTAAAGTAAGGTTCTAGCACTTTGATTATCGCGTCAGTGTGCTTCTTTGTTTCTTGGATGCCAAAGTAGCAGGAGAGTTGAGGATGCTTTGTGGATGTTATGAAGGGAGTATAGTCTTTTGTGTTATGAGTTTCTCAAAATTTTGTGAAAGTAAAGGCAAGTTTGATGTTGGCCTGTAGCTGCTTACATCTGTTGGGTCACACTTTGTGTATTGCTTTTTTGAGTGATGTCGGGAGATAGGTGGTGGTTTCTAATGATTTGTTAAAAAGTAAATGCATGGTGGGTGAAAGTATTTTGAAGGGTGCGCTCGTTTTGGTACAATTAGGTGGTGGTACTTGGGGTTATATTTCCTGATTTGTTTTTTGCAAGTTTCTAATCATGGTAACCTATAAGTGGGTCTGTTGATGCAAGATGGCAAGATGCCAAGTTGATTCTTTTGTTATTATGGGATCCTATAGTGAGAAGTCATTTGTCTGGTTAGCTGTTCAACAGGCTGGGAGTTTCGGTTTGTTTGGTTTAGTTTAGTCCAATATTACTAGCTTTTGTTCAGTTTGTGGTTGCCCACGATCTGAAAGAGTGTTCATGCCAGTTCTTTATCATATTCCTCTTGAGTTTTCAGTGAATCTATTAGAATAGTATAGCTGTTGGAATTTCTGATTTATTTGGTGAGGACTGACGTACAGTATTTAATATTTTTTTTAGTTATTAAGCCCCTTCTCTATTTTGTTTTTCATATTGATGTTTATATCGATGGATCTTATGTATACTGTTAGTAAGCCATGGACAGACTTTGTTTTTTATTAGTGATCCGTTTAAGTTTCATGGTGACACGTTTGTATATAGTCTATGTATCTTTAGTTTAGAAATATCGTTTACCCATTTCATCTGTACCAACAGTCATTGGTGAAAATTCTGTAGGCCAGTCTAGTTGAGGATTTTAGTTTCTGCAGTTGAAGCTCTTAATTGATACCTCATCATAGGGAGTAATTAGTCGGAAAGGAGTATCATTTATAATCGCACTGGGATTGCTTACAAATGTTTGTTAGGAAGAAGTTGGGTAGTGAGTCAGTAGTGTTGTCCGTGTGATTATCTTGCTTTATGAGGGGCTAGTATATTTGTTTATATATGGTCAAATTAATGGTTGCACTGCTCAGTCTTGGTATTTGTAATTGCTGGGTAATGAAAGGAATGTTATTGTTCACATTTGTTAGTGAAGTCAGCAAACAGGTTGGTCATTCTGTTAGGCCAAGGGGGTGATGATTAAAATCTCCTGCTATAGTAGTAGGTGGTGCTTATTCATTTTGTCTAATTTGTAATCAGTGTTGTTTGCGCTTTATCACTAGAGTCTGGGATATATAGTAATGAGGATTTCCCGTATATAGCCCCATTTGCTATGAAGGGAATTTTTAAAATTCTTCACAGAGAAGTTTTGCGAATATATATTCATATTTATTTCATCATTGACAAAAAATAAAAATGGATATGGTGTTGATACATGATACGTTCTTAGAATTATAGATGTATTACCTCCCCCAAGTTTGTCCTGTCCTGCAGATGTGTATTCAGGAGTGTGTAGAAGTCTATTGGTCTTGGTACAGCAGGTGTTGGTAAGAATTATGATGGAGAATGTTGTTCTTTAAATGAAATCTAGATACCAGGAGGTCATCTAGTGTTTATCATTATCGGAATTTATATTGTAATTAAAATTATAATATTTCTGGGCATTGTCTGAGCAGAGCACTGGCTTCTGTTGGTTTTACTGTGTTATGACAATTTGCTCTACATCTCCACAATCTCTTGAGAATACTTGTTTCATGCTCTTAAATTGTATTTTAATTGACATTTGTTGCAAACCAAATTTATTTTAAAAATTCTCCCAAAGAAATCTTTTGGTGGTATGTTTGGGTTGTGTGGGAGGTTGTAATTTTGGTTTTGGAGTCATATTCATAGGTGTGTGGGATGGTGGTGACCTTACTGCAAGTGACTTCTGTCATTGTTTTTTTTTTTTTTTTTTGACTTGATGGTCTGAAATGTTTAATTTAGATATTACTTATACCACCTTTTTTTTTTCTTTGTTACCGGTAGAATTTTCATCATCTATGTTACTCTATGTGAATTGAAAAACCATGTGTTGTTTAGTGATAATAAAAAGTTATGGAATAAGCTATTTTCTGTGTTGCAGAGTGTTATGGTTTACCAAATATGTTTGTTTCACCTTTACAGGAACCTTCATTTTGGTGATAGGGATACCACATCTGAGGGTTGTTCATCAGTGCTTGAGTTGACGATCCCATCAGGACAAAGGTAGCAAACCATCGTCTTTATGATAGGAGAAATATTGTCAAAATCCACCCAATATAAACTCTTGTATGGACTGTCTTACAAAGTAGTTGTGGCACTATGAAGTATAGGTCAGTGATGCCCTGGTAAAAACATCACTCCGGCCTTTCCAAAAACTGCTTGTCATCTGACTTCATAGCTCAAGGACTTGTTCTAGACTATTGGTAATGTAAGTGGTGCTTTACTGTGTATTCATTTTCAGAGATGAAATGATAGATATTTAAACAGTTGTTTTGGTGTCATGTTTAATGCGGGAAAGTGGAGGAAAGTGTTGTAAGCATAACAAATGAATGAAGACCTGATGTTTACTTATGATTGCTTTTTAAAATATTATTTTATCTCTTTAGTTACAGAAAAGGTGTGCCACCATAAGAGAACCTTAGTTCTCGAAAGTTCTCGCCAGTGGTAATGAGGCAGAGTAACAGTATGTGTATTCCCTATCAGGTTGCCTATGTAGGTATTAAAGGTATTTCTAAGATAAGTAATAAGGTATGTTTTGGTGAAGAGATTGTGTTTCCAAAGGCTGGTAATGTTTAAGGTACTAATTTTATACTGTTTAAGTAAATCGTTTTCGGTACAGAGATGTCATATGTTTTTTTTAGTTGTCTCGTGTAATCTCCAT
This sequence comes from Cherax quadricarinatus, assembly GCF_026875155.1. Lineage (NCBI taxonomy): Eukaryota > Metazoa > Arthropoda > Malacostraca > Decapoda > Parastacidae > Cherax > Cherax quadricarinatus. The sequence continues at coordinate 1,818,553 of NC_069450.1, read as the reverse complement.
GTGTATACAAGAGCTTCATAGTATGCCAACCCGATTTTGCTGATTTTTATTTTTATTTGATTTGATCATAAGTTTCACTGCCAATGACCACTATAGCGTTTTTAATGCTGTTCTTGCTGCTTGATTAACAGCAGGGTTTACTGCCGGAAGGAATAGCATATATAGGTTGCAGAGATTATGCCATAGACTTGTTTGGCTTTAATTAAAAATGAGTGAGTTACACGACCGCCAAAGTGGATAGAGGGATACTGTATGGCCAGTCCATGAAGTGGAAGGTTGTTGAAAACTTGTGGAGGGTAAGCTGTGTGAAGTGAGGATCAGGTAGGGCTTCGCTTGCTCACTGACCTTGGCAGTGCCTAGACGAGGGTCAGCCTGTAGTGGCGTGGGAATATGAAACTAGCAGACGCAAGCACATGCTGTCTTACAATTGACTCGGCACATACACCTTGTGGTCATCTCGATAGGGACAGTACTGGTGGGCATAAAGGTGTGAAAAGAATTACTCTTACAATAAGTTAAGATGGGGGCGGTGGCTGGCATTCTTGTCACTTGAAAATCAAAATGGACATTAAAATGTAGCAGGCATAAAACAAAATCTCCCATCATAAGGGAAGAGAAAAATTAGTGTGACTGTGCAGCTTGATTGAGGACGGAGCCAGGTGAGTCAGCACTGGGAAACTAAAATTTCTGATATACAATTGTCCCTTAGGGCTGGACTCATTGGTTTGACTACTGTCCACAGAACGCTTGTTCCATTCTGCATCCTCTATAAACAATGACTTACAGATGGGCATTTGACTAAGGTGTGAATGGCGCTCCAAAGGTGCATGCTCTGGCCTTAATCAGGCGTGGTAAAAGGTCACACTGGGTGCAATACACTTACATTAACACTTATTCCATGCAATTCTTTATATGTATAAGGGTTATCATTCTAAAATAATGTTACCACTAGTTTAGTTTTTGCTTGTTCTACTGCTGAGAATCTAGCTGTTTTGTGCCGTTGTAGGTACTAGGTAGCATGAATGATTATGGCATGGACTAGTTTGGTTTTAATTGGATAGGACCGTGAGTACACAACGGGCTGTTGTGAGGGAGTGACCGCAAGCCAGTCCGTGGAGGGGGGGAGGCACTTGTGCCTTTCTAATGGGTCGGCCTAGGAGTGAGAGCAATGGGCTCAGCCTCCCACTGACTATGTGGGGTGGGCCTACGGAGGGCAGCCACCTAAAATGCCGCTGAATTATGAACTAGTCAGAAGCAGACGGTAGGCTGTGTCGTTCTGACAGTACGGCTGTGCTACATTTGCTTGGACCATGCACTCGCATCAATACTGGGTGGGCCCGTAGGTATTAAAGGAATTACTTACACTAGCTTACCCAGAGAGGGACTGGCTCTTTCGCTCATAGTTAAATCAAAATAGGAATATAAGAAAGATGCAACAGGCAAAAATAAAAAAAAACTCTCCCATCCGGGGAAGAGGAAGACTGGTTTGCAGCACGCTCGTTTCATCGAGGGGAAGAGTCCGGTGACTCGTCGCAGCCTGGAACTAAAATTCTTTTTTATACAGGATGTACCGCAGGCTGAACTATCAGTTGACCAACTCGTCCACGAACTCGTGTGTTGCACCCTCACATCTGCAAACATGAACTCACAGTAGCATTTCCTTAAGGTGTTGACAAGTGACTCAAGAGGGCGCACTGCCCTCTAGACCGCAATACAGGCTCATTTTTGTTATATAAAAAACACTGGGTTGCACATAACTACAATAATACTATATCCATGGAATTCATTACACTCGGGTACCTTCTAATAGTATTTACATAATTACTATGATGTTGTCCACCTGAATCCAATTTCGACTAGCTATACAATGTGTGCCATTTATACCATTTCTGGTCAAGCAACAATTAGCATAACTTAGGCGTAGGAGCGACAAGTCAGTAGGTATTGTCAATGTCACAGAAATGTACTGTTGTCCTGGTCGCAGGCTAAGTTGGAGCCATTACAGGGCCGTTCTTTCCGTATATCTGTAGTGTGGGAGAAGGGATAGCGACGGGTTGTCCCTAGCATTGGTCTGGATTGTGGCATTGCACGACTACACGACTCAAGCTCTGCTTCGGCTTGCACATGGTCCATATACTTACATGCTGATCAAGGTGGGCTTCCTTGGATAGTTCTCCGTAGTCAATTCCTCCCTCACCTCGAACATTGCCTACTGGAAGCTGTCGTCAGGACACAGGTAGAGGACCACAAATTTTGGGACAAGTTTGTGCTATCTGGAGTACTGCACGTGGGTTGTAGCAACATTAACTTTGCAAACCATTGGTTCCACTCTGGCTTTCCTTGGCCGCGGGCTCATTGCGCTCAGACCTCGCGTGAACTCATCCAGTAGCTTTCCATAAGGTTCTCTTCGTATCCGCATGGAAGACTAAGCTGCGTTCTGTCCGCATCTTTACTCACTGGGGAGGTGTTATCAGTAATTCTATTTATTTTTTATTTGATTTATTTATATATTTATTTCCATTTTGAGCCAATACAGAGGTACAAAAAAAATTCCAGATAATAAAGAGCAGCATGCCCAAAGCCATTTATACTATGCATAGCATAATGGGCTGACTTAAATTACTTAAGATTAACTAAAGGTGAATGATGGAAATCCAGTGATAAAAACATGTTAATTGTCAAACAGATTACTATAAAGCACAGTGAGTATTACAAAGGACAGGTCATATGGTTGCATTCAGTCATATGAAGGATTTGTTAGGTAGCGTATTTGAAATAATAATAAAGTTAGTAATGTTGCGGTTCTTTAGTGTTTAACAATTTATGTTGATAATAATTGTGCGAAAGTCTTTTAGATATAACAATTTATAAGGTTCAGTTTTTCAGTATTTATTTGGTTTTTTGGGTGAGTAATGTGATCTTTGAGAAGAGACTGAATTTATAAACAGGGAGGTAGTGTTTACTTTTATATTTACAGTAATGAATTCCCAGATTTTTAGAGCCCCTTTATGTTGCTTGATGTTTTTGTCATTAGTGTGAGAGGACCGAGGTAAACACAAAGGTGATCTGTGATTGTGTTTTATGGTCATTGTTGCTTTGTGAGGTTGGCTATTGGAGATGTTTTGAAGGGAGGGTTAATATCAGAGTTATTAATGTGTTCTATGTATGTTATAGGTGCAGTGAATAAGTATGGATGTTTTTGTCATGGTGAGTAGGTTTAGTGATTGAATATGTGGTGGAGTGTGCTTTGCCGTAGTGAGAATTGTATCATTCTAACTGACAAGCCTTTTGTTGGGTTAATTCAGTTGGTCTGAGATGGTTAAGTGTTGTTGAGCCCCATGTCCACATAATCCATAGGTTGAGTAGGGGTAAATAAGAGAGTGTATTATAGGGCCAGGGAGAGGGCTTGACTCTGGAACATCGTACCGTTATCTTCGTATTAGTATGCCTACAGTTCTTTGGAAGATTTTCCTAGAAATTTTTGTCTGTTATGGTATGAAATTTGAGTCTTTTATCAAGGTGGGATTTAGAATTTTCCCTCGTTAGTTTTTGTGATAGGGTGATCTCGTTTATCTTTATCGTTTAAGAGCGGACATCTGTAGACTCTGTACCAAACTGAATGAAGTAGGTTTTGTCATAAGTTTTAGTGGTAAGTTGTGTAAGTCATCATCCAGGTGAGATAGCTTTTCTGTAATTCGGTTAAGTTTACAGTATTGGCTAGTGTGTACTGGGCTCGGGGAGAGAAGACGTATGTGGTGTCTTTGAAACTAGTGTGGGTTTGAAGTAATTGCGAAGCATTTTGGGAAAGTGTCATTTATGTATAGGAAGAAAAGAGAAGAGGGCCAAGGACACTTCCCTGTGGGACACCAACTGTATTGGTTGTGTGCAGGAAGTGTTTGACCCATTTTGCATAATATTGGCTTTGTTGCTTGAGGAGTATGACTTGTTGAGTAGTTTGAGGGAGTGCCCTCTTATACCATAGTTGTGGGACAATTTTACGTGGAGCAAAGGTCATGGTCAACGTAATCAAAAGCTTTACGTAAGTCAAAATGATGTTACCCAGTGGGATTCTTTTTTTCTCTATAGCAGGTGTATATATGTTTCTAGTCATGTGTATAATTGCATCATTAGTTATTTTTATTAGGCCCTTGAATTCCAAATTGAGCAGGAGGTTGAGTATGTTTTGGGAGATAAGGTAGGAGAGATTCGTTTATGAGAGTTAATGGTTTCAAAGATTTTTGAGAGAGGGTGTTTGTAAGTTGGGATATTGGCCTGTAGTTATGTCAACTCTGTTTGGTCTCCGCTCTTTGTGGGTTGGGGGTGACCCTTGCTATTTTGAGTACTGTAGGGAAGGTGGAGGAATTCAGAATGGATTTGTTAAAGACAGTGTTGCAATGATTGGTGATAGAACTGGTGACCACTTTTTTTGTATATAAATGGGTTGCGGTAAAACGGTTATTTAAATCTCCTGCCTTGTTTTTTATGTGGCGTGTTGATAATAAGGGAGATTCCGTATGGGTTAGTACGGAGAGCTAGGAAACAGTGTGTTCGGGTGGTTTGCCGGTGAGGTAGTATTTGGTGGGGTATATGAGCTTGGGGATTTTATTGAAGAGAAGAAATCATTGAGTCTGTTTGATGTTTCTGTGTTGGGAGTTGGGGGTCATCTGATTTTGCTAATTTTATTTCGCTTATTTCGGCTGATATCTTTTGTTTTGTTCCAGAATTTCCGAGAGAGGGTTTTACCAGGGTCTTTTTTATATCACCCTCGTCAATGTTGGATAATCTGTTCTCATAATACATTTTTTTGACCTTATTATCAGCTGGTTAGGATTGACGAGTAAACGGTTTTTGCTTTTGGTCTACTGGTTATGGAACCCATTCTGTACTTGTTTTTCTTATTGCGTTGTTTTGTTTTTATGGAATTGAGAATGCTGGGTGGTGTTAGCAGGGACTGTCAGTCTCTTTGATCGTCATCTGTTTGTTTTTTTAGGCAGTGTCTTGTATAGAAGGTATTGGTTTTTTTTTAGAAAATTATTAATACAATTCGTCAATATCTCGTATAGTTTCTAGCTTAGTGTGCCTAATCGAATGTTTGGTTGCTTATAGCTGTTGGAAGTTATTAATGGTCTCCTGCCCTCATTGTGAAGTTGAAGGTGACTATTTGGTTGTGTCTGGGTAGTTTAACCAGAGTTGTTATGAGGAAAAGTAGGGTAGTGGTCTATGCGTATTAACGTGTAATTATGCCTGATTTTTAAAAGGGGATAATGGTGTTGGTTCCCCAGATGTGGTCAAAGTAGGGAAACACTTGTCTCTGTTAACTCTTGTAGGTTTTGTTTCCTGTTGTAGGTAACATACATTACTCATTGGGTTTGTGAATTCAGTAACGTGTGGGGTCTGGTCTTGCAGGAGTTTTATATTGAAGTCACCTGAGAGTAGTAAGTTGAGCTTTGTTACATGCGGCATCAGTATCATACTTCCTAGATTTTGACTAATTGGCTTAATGTTTGACTGTGGGATCTTTTAGTTGTTTATCATGTGAGGGTTTTGGTTAGGTACTTGGATTGAATTTAGCTATTTTTATTCCCATGTTCTCCCCTTGTGCAAGTATTAGTGATAAACATTTCTAGTTGGTCTGAGTAGTTATGGCTGTGCCACCCCCTTGTTGGTCTGGCCTACAGTTGTTATGGCTGTGTAGAACAGGAATGGCTATAGACATTGTACTCTATCAGGCTTTAGCCGGTTTCAGTTAGTGTTATGATGGACATATTGGCATGTATAGGACATTTAGTAATGCTATGAGGTCATCGTAAATCGTTGCTTAAAGATCTGATATTGTAGTTAAAGATGTTATGTTGTTGTTTGGCACTGAGAAAGTGCCCTTTGATTGTAGTCTGCAGTGTAGTAATTACAGTCAACTGTTTGATTATTTAAGTCATTAAATAAGAGGGGTTGGTATCAGGATCCCCCCCCCAATGCTTCGTAATCATAAGATTTGTAGTGAATCTATAGTTTGAATTAAGATATTTAAAACAAAGTAGTAATAGTCTTAAGCTTAGAAAATAGCACCTGGGATTATTTCAAATTGGTAATATAAATGAGCTAAGGGACTAATGGGCAAAGTAAAGTGTGATCAAATTGTGGAGCTTTTTGGGAAATATGATAGTAGATTAGTTACTCATTAAAGGTAATTATTTCTAGAAAAGTTTAGAATTATAGTATAAAATTATAATATAAAAGGGACTAATATTGGTTGTGTTTGTGAACAAATTAATTGTGGTAATCAATACATGAGCTTTGGAATATAATGTGCAAAATTGTGAATTATTCTACTTTAGCACCTGTAGAATAGCACCCTTGATTATTTTAACAATTGTGGAATATTTAATACTAGGGTAGGTTATATTAAGCTAAAATTAAAGGAGAAAATAATATAAGGGACTAAAATTTAAGTAAATGGGTAAGCAAAGTTAAATGGACAGAATGGTAGGAATTTTAATATAAAACTTATAATATAAAAATACATTTGAAATTGGGTTAACTAGAATGGCACTAGAGTCTGGTATAGGTTGTTGACAAGATAAGATTATTAACTAGATTTAAATTGAGACAAAATAAAAATTCGCAATTAAAGTACCAAAAGAATAATAGTAACCAAAATAACAATGGTATGTCTTGGTTATAAATGATTAGAAAGATGGTAGGACAGGTACCCAGGTACCAAGTACCAGCGGATAATAACTAAAGTTGGGGTTGTTTTGGAATATACAAACTTGAAAATTTGGCAACAAAAGGTTACTGGGAAGTATTAATAATTGTTAATGTTTAATGTAGACAAAAGTAAATTGAATGGTAGTTAAATATGGTTGTTTTAATAAAATTTTACGTAAGTAATAATGATTACAAAAAAGTGAAAAAAAAGTAATGTTTTATTTCATTCAGTATTGGCAGTGGTAAGTTATACGTGAGGTTATTATGGCAGTACAAGGGTAGGTTAAGATTAATCTAGAGATAGTAAATGTGGTATTAAAAACAGGTAAAGGTGTAATTAATTAGACAAGTAATGTTACTTAAATGTCAAAAAATGTTTAAGAGTAAATTGAAAATTTAGTAAAAATGTATTCTATTAATTATAGTAAGTAATATCAATTGATAGTATTAAAAAATATGATGTAGTAATATGGACAGGAAGTATCCACAATTTAGCTAATGTTTAAGCTGACAATAGTAAATAAGAAAATCACATAAGGATGAACTTTGCGTACTAGTAAAATCACAAAATGAGGGGTAGTTGATTATTTAATTTTGTCTAAGATGATTGTACAATGTAATTTGAACATTAATGGAGCAAATACGTACACTACATTCGTAGGCTTTTTAGGTTGGGACATTGTTCAGTTATTCTCGGTAAGATTTAGTATCCACTGCGAAATGTGTGTAGATCAATTCTCGTTTCGTGAGATTGTGTACTGTTGACTACATTTGTTTTTCCTAACTAAGAATTTTTCCCATCACCGTGTGAAGCATTGGTGTTATCTGTGTCATTGATTCTCTCGCTTACTGTTTCTGACTCTATACAGGAGGTTCTGACGTTTTTTGGTAAGACACTCGTTTATGTATATACCTCTTTCTTTACTTTAATAGATGCAATTAATTAAGTCTTTTTTCCTGTCATGTGAAGTGGAATTCTAAGCATAACACTTTTTTCTACCATTGGGATCCTGTAACCTGGATTCTTTTATTTTCTGACTCTGGTACCAATGAGCACTTGTTTGGGTTCCCTTTATGATCTGCAAGTATCTCAAATTTCTTTCTGTTTGTTTTGTTTGCATATCACTGGGAAGAAAAAAAGTGGGACTGTTAACTATTTACGGCGTTCACGATAGTTTATCTTGTTGCAGTTTTATATTCTTTGTGAGAGCAAGAAAGTAAGTCATCATGCAATGGTTATCTTAAGTTGTTCTTTCCCACGTCTTTTACTGCTTCTTCAACCTTTGTTTTTAAGAGAATATTATTGTTGGGTATGGCTATCATATGACTGTTTGATGGTCTCTTGGTCACAGTTAGTCATTCCTTGGTGTTGATAACTTTTGTTCAAGACTGAGGATTTTTGTTTCGAGTTTGTGTCATACCTCGTGGTGTCTTGTTTTGTTAGGTCTCTCGAAGATTCTATTTTCAATAACTAAGTTGAGATGATTGACTTTAGGGTAATTGGATCGTTTGTCATACTGGAAAGACTACTTGGTAGGTTAGAGATCCGGGGAAGAGAGGGAGGATGGGCTGGTGGCAGCCATTTTGTTGTTATTGTTGTGGTGTCGCCTGAGTTGGTGGAGAGTGCGGGTGGTTGACTGGGCCGGCCGTCCTCCTGACTCAACTTGTTGAATAGTTGATTTGTTTTCGGTGTTTTCTTGCTGGCCTTGGTGCTGTTTTCCTTTAGATTGCGCCTCATAATACTACAGGAATTGTCTGTAGTTAAGAAGAAGTTTGTAGTATACATCAAGCTTAGGGTTACGTTGTTCGTGCTGCCAAGCGCTGGTGTTAGGTGGGGTTGCTATCGGTTTTGTTTTGCAGTCTTCCTTAGTGATCTCTATTTTATCGGATTTGGTAGGTTTCCAGCCTGTAGATAATCTTTGGTCATTCTGGGTGCTACGTTGGTAGTTGCAATTTTTGATTGTAATAGGTCATTCTTTAGGAGCATGGTAGCTCTGGTAGTTGGAGAAAAGTACGGAGCTTGGAAGTCGCTTGCTGCCGCTGACGCTTGTGGGGTTTGTTATTCATAAGTAGTCTAGGTGGAGTAGCAAACAGAATTTCAATTGGTAAGCGCTAGTTCATAGGCCATTACAAAAGCAAAAGGAGGTGTCTCACGATTGAGCTGTTGAGGGAGGAGGAAATTTTAATGTACAAGAACATCTGGGATAGCCTCATCCATTGTAGTTAACAACTTGGGTTAACGGTACCTGGCACCTCCAGGACTTTGAGATTTGTTACGTTCAGCTAAGCACCATTATTCGACAGGGTGGCGTGGAGCTACTGGCGCTTGGTGAATGTTGAATCTGGAGCAAAGATCCTGCATTATGCCATTTATAAACTCAGACCCATTGTCTGACAGAAGGACACGTGGACAAGTATGACAAAGAACAACATGCTCACGGAAAGCACTAGCGACCGTTTCGGCGGTTTTATCAGGAATGGGTACTAATTCACTGTACCGTGTCAAGTTATCTACCATTACAAGCAGGTGCTTATTTCCCTTCTCTGAGGTCGAGAAGTTCGTCAACAGGTCGACAGAAGTTCTCTCCCAGGGCTCCTTTGTAATGGGATACTTTAGAATGGGGTTAGGACCTGTAATGGTACCCTTGTGCTGTAGGCAAACAACACACTGGTGTACATGCTTGGCAATGTCCGCTGCCATCTTAGGCCAGAAATATTTCATTCATGCCTGTTTGATACTGCGGTCCTTCCCGGGGTGCGCTACACCTGGGACATTGTGGATCAACCTAAGAGTAGCTGGTATCATGGACTCTGGTATCACCAGTTGGTATATGGTTCTGCCGGGGTCCACCAGCTGTGCAACACAGCACAGTACTCCTTGGTTGACCACCAAATCCTTCAGTGGAAAGGGAGACTTGACCTGTAAGTCAACGTCCTCCTTGGTCAGGAAACGAAGGACTGGAGACCACACAGGGTACTGTCGTTGGGCTCTTTCGAGATCCTCAACAGAGAACGAGTTGCCGACACTCACGAATGCTATATGCCTCGACAGGGCATCAACTACAACATTTTGCTTACCTGGGACATAGCAAATTTCAGGGTTGTAGTCATTGAACCTGAGCGACCACCGAGCATGCTTTCCTGAGAGGTTCTTATTCGCAAAAAGGGCCAATAAGGGTAGATGATCTGTGTAAATCTTGATAGGATAATGATAGATGATATCCCGAAAATGACTCAGGGCCCATACAATGGCTAAAGCTTCTATCTCTGTCACTGAATAATTGACTTCCACTTTAGTAAGGACACGGCTAGCATAGGCAATAGGCTGTTGCTTACCATTAGATTCCTGTGACAAGACTGCACCGATGCCAACTTTGCTGGCATCAGTCGTCAAGGTAAATGCCTTGGTGAAATCAGGGAATCTAAGGGTTGGGGCTGATGTTAACTTGTTCTTAAGAATGACAAAAGCTCATTCCTGATCACACGTCCACTCAAAAGGGGCATCCTTCTTGAGTAAGCGTGTCAAGGGTGCAGCAATGGTGGAGAACCTGCGATTTAAAAGGGGTGGTAGAAAACCCGCCCGGCCTATGAAGGACCGGACTGCATCGCCGTATGGGTTTGGGGGGGTTTTT
>NC_069450.1:1783293-1807713 GCF_026875155.1 Cherax quadricarinatus | reverse complement strand
GCCCTTTTCCCCTTATTTTGGGGGGGGAAATTAAAATCCCCCCCTTTTTTTTAAAACTTTTGTATGGTCCTTAACGGCTGTGACACCCCGCTTTTCTTGGGGGGTTGGGGTCATTTTTGCCAGTTTTTTTGTATTGTTTTTGGGAATTTTTTCCCTCAGGTTTTCCATTAATTAATAGTTTTTTTACCAGGATGTTTTAGGACCTCAAGCGCTCCAAGTAATTGGGGTTTATATCTCCGTTATGCGCGCCGTGAAAGTTCTCTGTACAATTTTCTAGGTCGGCAACTTCACCTGCCTTGAAATGCTGTTAGTGCGCGCAATACCCAGCTAGATAGAAAAGTGACCTGAAGATTTCATCTGGGCTTGGCCTCCCTGTTTGGACAGGTTTCATTATCCATCCTGTCATTTTTCTAGCAGATGCGATTGTACATGTTATGGTCCTTGAAGGTGAATCCTCCGACTTGATCACTCCCGGTCTTTGCCCTTTGGGTGTTTGCTCTATTTTGTGGCCAGAATTTGTTTTGTACTGATGAAGATTAATTTCCTCATGTTTACCTATCTGAGTAATGAATTTCTCATCTGTTGAACTTCATATTTTTCTGCACCCACTGAAAGTTTGGTTGATGTCCCCTGAGCCTTGCAGTGTCTCAATGGAAGCCCGTCATGCAGATTGGGGTGTCAGCTGCAAAAGGACAGGGTGCTGTGGCTGACATCCTTGTCTATGTCGGATATGAGGATGAGGAACAAGATGGGAGCGAGTACTGTGCCTTGTGGAACAGAGCTTTTCACCGTAGCTGCCTCGGACTTTACTCTGTTGACGACTATCTCTGTGTTCTGTTATGGGGAAATTTATGATCCATCGACCAAACTTTTCCTGTTTTTCCCTTTAGCACGCATTTTGTGCGCTATTACGCCATGGTCACACTTGTCGAAGGCTTTTGCAAAGTCTGTATATATTACATCTGCATTCTTTTTGTCTTCTAGTGCATTTAGGACCTTGTCGGTGTGATCATATGACTTTTCCTTCCATGTATTTTTGTGATTTTTTAGTATATCTCTTCCTTTTAAATATTTACTGTTTCCCATGTCTTTAGTCTCTTGGTACGTATTATATTATTCCTCCTGATGTCATAACATTTCCTGGCAACTATTGATGCTCGCCATATTACTGGGCAAAATACCTGGACATAATCAAGCTAACATTTTTGATGTCGATATTTACAACTTCTAACATAAATGTAAATCCCCATGGCATTGCATCTACCATACATTTTTCACTTTTTACCCTTATTGTGGCAGATTTAACTGTTGCAGCGTGCCAAGAGCGGGTTTGTCAGTACTTATTGATAAACCAACTGTTCGGGCTGTCAGGCCTTGACCTTCAAAGTCGATTCATATGGCCACTTGAAGAGGTACTTGTCGAGATTTTAATGTGAATTTTGACCCATGGATGTTGATACAAGGATTTCTAATGTTGCTCATGGTCCCTAATTTTAAACACTGTTTAATTTTTACTTTTCTTCATGTATCTTTCACCAAGTATATTATCATGTATCCTTTTAATGTGCTCCACGGTACATTTTTCGACTCTTGAGGCATTCCTAGTAATTTAAAGGTTTTATTGGTTTTATAAAGACTCAAGATCTCAGTATTTGAAAATACTGTTTTTTTTTCTTTGTCTCGCCATAAACTTAGTTTTTCAAATCATTCCTCTTCTCCTTGCAGGCACCCAGGCCACACTGGCACCCAGGTCACACTGGCACCCAGGCCACACTGGCACCTAGGCCATGCTGGCACCCAGGCCACACTGGCACCCAGGTTACACTGGCACCCACGCCACACTGGCACCCAGGTTACACTGGCACCCAGGCCACACTGGCACCCAGTTTACACTGGCACCCAGACCACACTGGCACCCAGGCCACACTGGCACCCAGGCCACACTGGCACCCAGGCCACACTGGCACCCAGGCCACACTGGCACCCAGGCCACACTGGCACCAAGCCACACTGGCACCAAGCCACACTGGCACCCAGGCCACACTGGCACCAGGCCACACTGGCACCCAGCCACACTGGCCCCCAGGCCCACTGGCACCGGGCCACACTGCACCCAGGCCACACTGGCACCCAGGCCCCACTGGCACCCAGCCACACTGGCACCGCAGGCCACATGGCACCAGGCCAACACTGCACCATGCCAAACTGGCACCCAGGCCACACAAAGGGAAAATCACAAACTGTTCCTGCCACACTGTAACCACTTTACCTCACCACCATCACCAAAGAGGTATGATACGGGAAGCCCCAAAACCTCCAGAAATTTCATTCCTCATAACAAGCCCCAAGCCTGGAGACCTACATGAACAAATGTCATGCCACGAATGCAGGTAAACATTTATTTTATTATTTATGTTATGAATACATTTGAAATCAATTAACCAAAACTTAGTCCCATAATATTTTCATTGGTATTGAATTTTAAAAATACATCTATACATAACAATTATGTTTTATCAGTTTTTGTGGGAAATATTATAAGATCATCAAACATTTAAATAATTAACTCAGTTATATTTTAAGATTTTTTCTAAAGAGAAAATTCAAACATCAATGTTTTACTATGTTACCACAACACATTACATCTGTGTAATGCTGTTTGTCAATATCACACTCTCAAACACTAATTTTAAATAACAACATCTTCCTACTTGGGCAGGATGATCCACAAACAAATGAATACTTTCTAAGTATCACAATATTGTTAGTTGCCTTTCCAGAAGAACATATATGTTATATATCACCTAACTTTCCAGAAGAACATATATGTTATATATCACCTAACTTTCCAGAAGAACATATATGTTATATATCACCAAAACTTCCAGAAGAAAACATATATGTTATATATCACCTAACTTTCCAGAAGAACATATATGTTATATATCACCTAACTTTCCAGAAGAACATATATGTTATATATCACCTAACTTTCCAGAAGAACATATATGTTATATATCACCTAACTTTCCAGAAGAACATATATGTTATATATCACCTAACTTTCCAGAAGAACATATATGTTATATATCACCTAACTTTCCAGAAGAACATATATGTTATATATCACCTAACTTTCCAGAAGAACATATATGTTATATATCACCTAATTTTCCCAAAAGAAATATATGTTATATATCACCTAACTTTCCAGAAGAACATATATGTTATATATCACCTAACTTTCCACTAGATCACAACATTCCTCGTAGACATTACCTCAGATTTTCTTGCAACAAATTATAACTTTTGTGAAGGGATTCAAAGAAACCAATTACAGGGATTTGAATCCTGGAGGTAGAAAGTAGCACATACTCTCTGAAGGATGGGTGGGATACTTTAGTGTGGAGGACACTGTGAAGGATGGATGGGATACTTTAGTGTGGAGGACACTCTGAAGGATGGGTGGGATACTTTAGTGTGGAGGACACTCTGAAGGATGGATGGGATACTTTAGTGTGGAGGACACTCTGAAGGATGGGTGGGATACTTTAGTGTGGAGGACACTCTGAAGGATGGGTGGGGGGATACTTCAGTGTGGAGGACACTGAAGGATGGGTGGGGATATTTCAGTGTGGAGGACACTGAAGGATGGGTGGGGATACTTCAGTGTGGAGGACACTGTGAAGGATTGGTGGGGATACTTCAGTGTGGAGGACACTGAAGGATGGGTGGGGATACTTCAGTGTGGAGGACACTGAAGGATGGGTGGGGATACTTCAGTGTGGAGGACACTGTGAAGGATTGGTGGGGTTTACTTCGTGTGGAGGACCTGAAGGAGGGGGTGGGGATACTTCAGTGTGGAGGACACTGTGAAGGATTGGTGGGGATACTTCAGTGTGGAGGACACTGAAGGATGGGTGGGGATACTTCAGTGTGGAGGACACTGAAGGATGGGTGGGGATACTTCAGTGTGGAGGACACACTGAAGGATGGGTGGGGGATACTTCAGTGTGAAGGACACTGAAGGATGGGTGGGGATACTTCAGTGTGGAGGACACTGAAGGATGGGTGGGGATACTTCAGTGTGGAGGACACACTGAAGGATGGGTGGGGGATACTTCAGTGTGAAGGACACTCTGAAGGATGGGTGGGGATACTTCAGTGTGGAGGACACTGAAGGATGGGTGGGGATACTTCAGTGTGGAGGACACTCTGAAGGATGGGTCTGGATACTTCAGTGTGGAGGACACTCTGAAGGATGGGTGGCGATACTTCAGTGTTGTGGACACTCTGAAGGATGGGTGGGGATACTTCAGTGTGGAGGACACTGAAGGATGGGTGGGGATACTTCATTGTGGAGGACACTGAAGGATGGGTGAGGATACTTCAGTGTGGAGGACACTGAAGGATGGGTGAGGATACTTCAGTGTGGAGGACACTGAAGGATGGGTGAGGATACTTCAGTGTGGAGGAAACACTGAAGGATGGGTGGGGATACTTCAGTGTGGAGGAAACACTGAAGGATGGGTGGGGATACTTCAGTGTGGAGGACACTCTGAAGGATGGGTGGGGGGATACTTCAGTGTGGAGGACACTCTGAAGGATGGGTGGGGGATACTTCAGTGTGGAGGACACTGAAGGATGGGTGGGGATACTTCAGTGTGGAGGACACTCTGAAGGATGGGTGGGGGATACTTCAGTGTGGAGGACACTGAAGGATGGGTGGGGATACTTCAGTGTGGAGGACACTCTGAAGGATGGGTGGGGGTACTTCAGTGTGGAGGACACTCTGAAGGATGGGTGGGGGATACTTCATTTGTGGAGGACATGAAGGATGGGTGGGGGATAACTTCAGTGTGGAGGACACTCTGAAGGATGGGTGGGGGGATACTTCAGTGTGGAGGACACTCTGAAGGATGGGTAGGGATACTTCAGTGTGGAGGACACACTGAAGGATGGGTGGGGATACTTCAGTGTGGAGGACAAACTGAAGGATGGGGGGGGGATACTTTCAGTGTGGAGGACACACTGAAGGATGGGTGGGGATACTTCAGTGTGGAGGATACACTGAAGGATGGGTGAGGATACTTCAGTGTGTAGGAACTTGTAAGTTACAGTGTCAGTGTTGCTCTGGGAAGACAGTGATGGTGGGGGATGAAAATATTTTTTTTTTCAGGTACCTAACCTTTACTATTATTTTTTTATTACATATAATACAAACATAATGGTTCATGAGGTGATCCTCGTCTTCAGATTCTCCTCTAAACTCTTCTTCTCTCACAAGAGATCTTTTAGTTCTTCTTCCATTTTGGGAAATTTTGTCTGTCTAGAATAAGTAAGTTAGTTTATTCAGATATACACAAATACAGTTACATAGAATGTCATACATAGCAGCATATGTGTAGAGAACCTAGGATAACCCAAAATAGTCAGACAGAGTGACTTATTTCCATTGGGTTCCTTTTACCTTATTATTATGATAAGAAGGTTATATCTTATTATTATTCTGTATATATTCTATATAAAATGAAGATAACATATTATTATCATACTAAAAAGACTATCTACTACACGAGGGTCATTACTAGGAATAAGGTAAAATTTACACGTATGTTAGCTAAAAAATAGAAAATCATTCCCCTTCCTTTCTGTAGCTACATTCATCAGACACCTTTTGGCACTCTTCTTGAACTGGTTCATGCTATGACTGGCTTTGACATGTGCGGGCAGTCTGTTCCATTCC
This sequence comes from Cherax quadricarinatus, assembly GCF_026875155.1. Lineage (NCBI taxonomy): Eukaryota > Metazoa > Arthropoda > Malacostraca > Decapoda > Parastacidae > Cherax > Cherax quadricarinatus. The sequence goes on along the minus strand of NC_069450.1, from coordinate 1,801,967 downwards.
TTTATTGCTGTACAATAAAAGGTGTTTGAAGATCTTACTAAACAGATTCTGTGTCTGTTCCGTCGGTCTTTATTACCGTTTTCATACAGTAAGTTAGTGTCTCAGTGCTGGAAGTCCAATTACTCACTTCTAACACTTGTAAGACAAGTATACAAGTAAACACTGTTAAAACTTTCCTTATGTGTGTACAGGCACCCAGGCCGCACACTGAAGATCATCATACTTGGCCCTACACTGCTGCCATATACTCCACCACCTTCACTGAGGAGTTATGAAGTGCCGGAAGACATCACTCCTGCCATCCTTCACTCATCATCAGCTCTGGTGTTCCAGCTCAGCATGAAGAACGTCATGCCGCAGTTACAGGTAAACATGAAGTATTTACTTAAATAATCATGTCGGTACCTGACCAGCCGGGGTGTGGTTCATGCCCTGGATTGCGTGCGGCCAGTAGTAGCAGTCTGGTTGATCAGACCCTGATCAACTGTATCGTAAAGGCAGTTGGCAGTGCACATAGCTCACACACTGAGGTCCGTGGTTCGATCCCCGGAAACATTTGGACATGTTTCCTTAAGACACCTACTGTCCCTGTTCACCTAACAATTTAAGAAACCTATTGTCCCTGTTCACCTAACAGTAAACAGGTACCCGGGTGTTAGTCGACTGGTGTGAGTCGCAGCCTGGGGAGAAAATTAACCCAGTTTGCCGGAAATACTCTGCATAACAAAGGGCTTTCTATATAGTATGTCATCAATGACAGCTAGGTTTGTATAAGTTGCATTATGTACGTAAGTTTACTCAGGTATACACAAATACAGCTACATACATTATCATACATAGAAGCATATATGTAAAGTACCTGGGATAACCCCAAAAAGTTAGAAAGAGTGACTTATTTCCACTAGGGTCCTTTTACCTTATTATTATTCTATAAAGGAGATAAAATCTTATACTATTAAGACTATCTACTACACGAGGGTCATTAAGACTATCTATAATATGAAGGTCACTACTAGGAATAAGGTAAAATTACACGTGTGTTAGCTAAAAAAACAAAAATCATTCCCCTCCCTTTCTGTAGCTACATTCATCAGGTACCTTTTGGCACTCTTCTTGAATTGGTTCATGCTATGACTGGCTTTGACATGTGCAGGCAGTCTGTTCCATTCCTTTATTGCTTTGCAATAAAAGGTGTTTGAAGGCTGGCCACTGACTGTGGGTACTACAAAGTTGTGCCCTCTCCCCCTAGTACTATGATTGTTCTTGTTTCGTCTTGACAAAATTAGCAGCAAGATATTCTGGACACTGTTCGTGAGCAATTTTATGAACTTGATTTAGCTTCAGTTGTTTTACTTTGTCTTCAACATTCAGCATATCCAATTATTGTAATTCATTCTGGTCTACATGTTCTCTTGGACCCAGATCCTGGATGAATCTTACCATTTTGTTCTGGGTGATTTGCAGTTTATCTTTCAGTTTTTTTGTCAAGGCAGAGTACCATGAAGATCAAGCGTAGTCCATATAACATTGTATAAGGGCTAGACATAGGGTCCTGCGAGCCTCAGTAGGTAGACACTGTGGTTGTCTATAGAAGAATTTCAGTCTGGCATTCGCTTTCTTTGCTACACTGTTCCCTATCAGTTCTCCTGACATGCATGGGTCAAAGGGGATTCCCAGATATCTCGCTGAGGAAACTGAAGTGATGAGATCCCCATTACACTAGACATTAAAATTATTTACCCTTCTCAGTTTACGTTTCGTGCCAAAGAGAATGGCTTCAGTTTTTCCGAGGTGTAATGATTGTTGTCTACTAACCATTTGCTGCAGGACTCCATTTCCACTGTTAATACATTTGCTATATTTTGTGGGTCTTTACCTGACACTAATAGAGCACTGTCGTCTGCATACAGTAGGAATTTGCACTTGACACTGATAGGCATGTCGTTAACATAGCATAGGAATAATAAGGGACCCAGAATACTACCTTGGGGAACTCCACATGCTATCGGCAGGGGTTCTGATTCCATTTTGTTGATTTTGACAATTTGTCTCCTGTTACTACGGTAGGACTTAAACCAGTCTACAGAACCTATACCGATAGCGTGAAGTTTCTTCAGATTAATTAGGGAGGTGTCGGTTGAGTAAGATCTTCTAAAGCCTGATTGATAGCTATGGAGAATGCTGTTGTCATTAAGGTATATAACTATATGACAGTACAACGCCCTCTCCAGAATTTTGGATATTACACTGAGTATACTAACAAGCCTATAGTTGCTTACATCAGACCTACTACTTTTCTTGAAGAGAAGAGTAACTCTGGCCTCTTTGAACCCTTTCGGTACAGTATTAGTGGTGATGGACAAATTTATTATGTGAGCAATAGGGATTGACAATTCAGAAGCACCATCTTTCAGGAACTTATACGGGATGTTATCCGGGCCTGTGCTCTTAGTTGGGTTTAACCTGCTTAGTTCTTTTATAATAAAGTCATGAGATACACTTACTAGTTGACAATTGTTTGGGGTTATCCCTTTATTGGTATAATATGTTTGAAACTTATTCGAGTCTGTGTTTAGGTATTTGATGAAGCTGGTAGTTTACTTACTAGTGTTAATACGACAGATGTGTATTAGGAATTAAAACAATTAGCCACTTTAGTTGTTTCGTGGTATACCTCGTTATCGATAGTGAGTACTATATTAGACCTGTCTACTGGTTTATGGCTACACCCCAATTGTTTTAGTTGTTGCCAGAGCTTTCTGGGGTTATGCTTATACTCTTCAATTTTTGAGCAATAGTGCTTTGCCTTTGCTCCTTTTATAAGTCTCTGTACTCTGTTTCTCACCATTTGGAATTCATTTAGTGCTGCAATATCCTGTCTGCTTTAAATCTTTTTAACAACTGGTCTCTGAATTTCATATTATCTAAGATCTCAGTAGTCATCCAGGGTTCGGTTCTCCGTTTAATCCTAACCTCTTTAACTGCTGCAATATTATCAAGGATGGCAGTGAACACTGAATTTTTCCCAGGCATCATTTATGCCCGTGCAAATTGTCACTATTGTGTAGCATATTTACCAGTGTTTAATCTTTAGTGTAGTTTCTAGTTGACCTCATTTTTATTGTCCTGTGTTTACCTGGAGAGAGTTCCGGGGGTCAACGCCCCCGCGGCCCGGTCTGTGACCAGGCCTCCTTAGGTCAGTGTCCCAGGATGCGACTCACACCAGTCGACTAACACCCAGGTACCCATTTTACTGATGGGGAACATAGACAACAGGTGGAAAGAAACACGTCCAATGTTTCTACTCTGGCTGGGAATCGAACCCAGGCCCTCGCCGTGTGAAGCGAGAGCGTTAACCACCAGGCCACCAGAGCCTATCCTATCTCTAGTGATTTTCCTGGTGCAGTAAATGATGAAATGATCACTAAGACCTTTGGTAATGATGCGTGACTGACTGATGTTCTCAGAGCGGTTACAAAGTATGGGGTTAATTAGGGTGGCTGAGAACTGTGTGATCCGGGTTGGTGTATTAATTAGTTGAGTGTAACTATTTAAACCTAGAATTTGCTTATACCTTTTGCATAGCCCGTTATTTTGCTGCTGAAAACAGATATTGAAGTCGCCCAGTATTATTGTCTCGCAATTGTTTTCATGTCCGGACAATACTCTGGAAAAGTCTTCTAAGAACTGGTCCTGGGTGGGAGGGCGGTAACTAGTTCCTACTAAGATGGGTTTGATCTAGGGAAGCAGCACTTCAAACCATAGAATCTCCAGTTTATTGTTATTTAAATCAGGTCTTGGGTTGTAAGCTAAGTTATTTCTAATGTAGGCACATACTCCACAACCCTTTCTGTTCCTATCTAAGCGTTTTATATTGTAACCTTCTATTTTGACCTCGTCGTCAGTCACCTTATCATCCAACCAGGATTCAGAGATGGATATAACTGCCGCTCTAGTTCTGTTAGCTAGAATCCTAATCTCTGCCAATTTTGGAAAAAGCGATCTCCCATTGACATGAATAAAGTGAAGGCCTGTTTTCATAAAACAATTATAATCATCAATATATGGCAGTGGGTCATTTGTATTAAAATTTGGTAAATCAATGTCATCATTGCTAAAGGGTAACTGCCAAAGTGCATTTTTTACACTATTCTGGCACCATTATGCACCCACTCCTTACACATTTTACACAAATTGTCTTTTCTTTTCTTTCGTACCTTAGTACAGTGTATGCACCTGTTCGGTGGTGTTTGAGATAATAATAATGGCTGTATTGTCTCGCATTGACCGACGTATGTATTACATATGGAGTTAAGGTTATCATTCCTAGTTACTAGACCATCATTATCACCATCACTTATCTGTCTGTTTTGCATGTGCACAATAGTTTGAGGTCCTGGATTAGTTTGGATATCACCACTTAACAGCACCACTATAAGAGCTGTGTGCCACTCTGTTTGGATATGCGGTGTTGCCATACCTTTCGGCGATAGTGACAGTTACGCTTCTGGTAGGATGGCAACTGTTGGGCTTTTACTGTCCAGGATGATATTACCCCATTCACCTTTTCCAGCCCCATGACTGATTTCCTTCTTCAAGGAATTGCAGAAGAAAGATAAATATAATTATGGCAGCCTGTACCCCTCTAACGCCTGCCATTTTCACTCTTTGCTCTTTTCATCATACAAAACAATATTAATTTCTCTTTTCCAGTCACCTAGCAAACTCTAGTAGCTGCTCTAGCAGTCATCACTGATTACTAGTAAATTTCCTGGTATCTACTTCCCAAACCCTCTTCACTCCTCACTTATCCCTTTATTTCACAAACCCCTTTCACTTACCCTCTTATTTCACACTCCCCTTCCCGTCTCACTTCACAGTCTGGCTTCATCTATTACACTTCTAACTCACTTCCATTCTGAAAGGACCAGAAAGTTTTAATCAATGGCTTTATCCATCCAAATCCCCCTCAATGCCATTTATCGGGGGCTGCGTCGTGTTGACTGCCTGACCTAGTCTGCTGTGTCAGCCATTTTTAAAAGCACTGAGGGAAGTAAACGCCACCTACAACCTGACTTTCGTTGGAGCTTTATAGATAGATTTGGCATTTTTTTCCTATGATTCTCTCTCACTGTACACTGGTCAGCTGAATATAGGTCAGCTACTAAAAAATCATCATTGGCTGAGGGATAACCGCCGCTGTACGATAGTTTCCTTGGAGTTTTGTATTGTAGATTTGAGGATCGCCTGTGTTTCTCTCGTTAACACTGGTACAGGTGATATGATGGTGGTGCAGTTGATATGATGTTACTGTCAGAATTGATGAGAACGTCAGTATAGATGAGAACTTCACTTTGCTAGTTGTATGTCTGGCAGTAATTGGTGTTTCGATGCCGGTGAGCCATGTTCAAATGCTCAATTCCTTCCCTCATTTGGCACTGAGGGAGAAAACAGTCCTACAGACCTGTCACGTCCTTGGAGTTTTGTTGTTAGGTTTTCCCATTGAACACTGGTACAGTTGATATGGAGGTCAGTTATTTCAATGTAGTGGAAAACATCGCATGTCTGGTTGTACGTCTGGCAGCAGGACTGGTTGTATGTCTGGCAGCACGTCTGGTTGTACGTCTGGCAGCAGGTCTGGTTGTACGTCTGGCAGCAGGTCTGGTTGTACGTCTGGCAGCAGGTCTGGTTGTACGTCTGGCAGCAGGATTGGTTGTACGTCTGGCAGCAGGACTGGTTGTACGTCTGGCAGCAGGACTGGTTGCACGTCTGGCAGCAGGACTGGTTGTACGTCTGGCAGCAGGACTGGTTGTACGTCTGGCAGCAGGACTGGTTGTACGTCTGGCAGCAGGTCTGGTTGTACGTCTGGCAGCAGGTCTGGTTGTACGTCTGGCAGCAGGTCTGGTTGTACGTCTGGCAGCAGGTCTGGTTGTACGTCTGGCAGCAGGTCTGGTACTTGAATGCCGGTCTCTTTTATGGTCATATTTAGTCCATTTCGTTGTCGTCACCGTCAGTTTTCTTGTCACTATAAGCTCCTTGCATGTTGTTGCAGCAGTACTTGCAATCAGGCCATCACTGGAGCTCGGATCGGTCCAGAGGAAATTATAAAAATCTATGAAACTGCATTCAGCTTACAATATCTACGAATGTTTAATGATAAAGCTTTTTATATTATTATTATTATTATTATTATTATGAAAAAGAAGCGCTAAGCCACAAGGGCTATACAGCAAAAGCTTTTTATAAATCTAAAACACAAAACATTTTAGAAGACAGAGCCAAACACTGATTATAAGTTTGAGAACTTGGTTATTTTACTATGCAATAACAATCTCTCTCATTTCCCACAACCTCTTGAATACTTTATTGTTCAAGTTGTGTTTTAATATAACATTGCTGAAAAACAAAATATATTTTAAAATTCTCCCAAAGAATCTTTGAGTTGTGTATGTGGGAGGTTGTATTTTGTAGTCATATTCCTGGAGTGGGTCGGTGACCTTACTGGAGTGCTCCTCCATTCTTGTTTTTTTTTTTACTTGGTCTGAATTATTATTATTATTTTTATTATTATTATTATTATTATTATTATTATTATTATTATTATTATTATTATTATTATTATTATTATTATTATTATTAAGGGGAAGCGCTAAACCCGGAGGATTATACAGCGCCTGGGGGGGGATGTGGAAGGCATTCAGGCTTAATTCAGGGAACTGGAGCACAGATCCAATTCCCTAAATCAAGAGCCCCTCACCAACATCAAGGAACCTTCCTTGAGGGGTACTTGGTCTGAAATATCGGTAGAATTTCATTATCTGAGTATGTTACTCTGTGTGAATTGAAACCATTATTGTTCAGTCATAATAAAGTTAGGGAATGAGTTGTTTTCTGTGTTGCAGAGATGCATATGTTTACCAAGTTTGTTTGTTTCAGCTGGCCAGGACCTTCATGAAGGTGCAGGATACACATCTGAGGATGTTCAACAGTACTTGAGTTGCAGCATCCCACCAGGATCATATTCAGAAAGAGGACAAATGAGGCAAACCATCATCTGTGTGATACATAAATACTGTCAGCATCTACCCAATCAAGTCCTTGTATGGGCTGTCTTTCTGGAATCATGACGTATGTAAAGAAATAGAAGTCAGTGATGCCTTGTGGATATATCTCTGTAAGACATCACTCACAGCCTTCCCAAACTGCTCGTCTCACCTGGACTTCATAACTCAAGTGTTCTACTCATGGTATGTTAGTTTTAGTGTGTTATTTATTTCAGAGATGAAAGAAAAGATGTTCAAACACTTCTTGGTGTCCATGGCAGAAGTATTGTAACCATAAAAGATGAATGGAGAAGATATGATGATTTACTTAAGATCGTTTTAGAATGTATATAGAACTTCATAGTTACCAACCGATTTTGCTGAAATTTTTGTTTTATTTGATGTAAGAGTTATATTGTTAATGATCCACTATTGTGAGTTATGTATCTTTATTTATTATGGACCTCAGACCCGTCTTGTGAGCGGTAGCCAAAAGATTACACCTTTGATATACCTTTGATGAGTTTTGAGTTTCTCTACTCTCGGAGCCCGACCATGGGCCTGGTTCGTCTGGTGCTTGCTTGTTCAACCAGGCTGTTACTGCTGGAGGCCCGCTGCCCCACATATCCATCACAGCCTGGCTGATCCAGCACTTGGTGAAGATACTTATCCAGTCTCCCCTTGAATGCTTCTACACTTGTATCAGCAGTGTTTCTGACATCTGGTAAGATGTTGAAAAGTCTTGGGTTCCTCATTGGGTTTATTTTGCATTTCCTCCCATATCTCTCACTCCAGAATGTTGCTATGCAGTGTGCAAATTTAGGACTAGGCCATCGAGTACTTTCCAGGTATAATATTATCATGTATCTTTCTCGCCTCCGCTCCAGTGAGTACATGTTCAAGACTTTAAAGTGTTCCCAGTAATTTATGTGCTTTACTAATTCTATGTGAGCCGTAAACTATCTCTGTATTTGTTCCAGCTCAGATATTTCTCCTGGTTTGAACGGGGCCGTCAGTACTGAGCAATATTCTAAATGAGGGAGTACTAGCAATTTGAAGAGTGTCACCAGTAGTGTTCATTATCTCAGAGTGGCCATTTTTTTTTTCTGTGGCGGGCTCTGCCCCCCCCTCCTCACCCCCCCCCTTTTTGAAAATTTTTTTTTGCTCTTTAGCTTAATATCTTTATTATGCACCCCATACCCATCCTGTGGGCGGTAGTCAAAAGATTACAAAGGTACATAATGGGTCCAGGGACTGCCGCCTGACTCCGCCCCCCTCCCTACCTCCTAGAGGCCAAAAAGGGGTTGTCAGATTTTCCGGGAGTGTCGCCATCATTTTTCCCTTTATTTTTCCACCACTGCTCCATCTCCAGCTCCAGTTTTCATTTTTTTTTTTTGAGTTACCCTCCATTTCCTCGGATCAAATTTAGACTTAATATGCTCTATTCATCCTATTCATAAGTGTCTTCTTATCTCCTGAATCTCAGTTACCATATCCAATAAAGATAAACAAATTTAAACTTAATATATCTTATTCATAAGATTTTTTTTTTATTTCCTGACTCTCACATAAACACCAGTGTGTTATCAGGTATCATATTCAATCAAGTGGTAAGTGGATTCCCACCTTTTAGAATCTTCAAGATCTCTTGGTACCCTGTAAGGTTTTACCACTGAGTGATATGTAAATCTAGGATGACCCAATTTTTTTCCACTTGAATATTGTTATAAATCAGAAGTGAATCAATACAAGATTTCATTTTTACAACATTTTATTTATTATAGTAAAAGTTTTACACACATAAGTTTTACATCATTAATACAACATTAGGGAGAGTCGTGATTATTCTTTCTTCTTGCAAAGAATTTTTGCGTTGTGTTCCGGGTCCTGGTCGGGTGATCACGTGACGTCAGGGGATGATGGTGGCGATGCTTCAGAACTATCGAAGTTTATTAACATATGTTTATTTAAATATATATAGTGATCCAGTGACCAATATTTTCATCTTCAGTATTTAATATATTTACTGTAAATATTACAAGTTTCTCCCAGATTCCTGCAATTATAACATCTACCTCATCTGCGGCAAAACATCCCAGATATTTTGCATAACTTCGTGTATGATGTTGCAAGGCATTATTCATACTCTTGAATACAACGTTACTGATCTGTTGCTGTTGATGTTTTAAACATCATTTGTTTCACCAAACAAGAGACAAATTCTATTCTCAGCTTTGGGACTTCCAAATAACAAATTTATTCTCAAATTTCCATTCTTCTCAAGAGATAAAGCTTTTTTCATTCCCTCACTGCGTAAATCGACTCCTATTACAGTTCCACCCGCAGCGAAGCTTCGTAACTAATAACATGGTCACTCTCCAATACAAGATATTTCAATGTTATATAATAGTTTAGTATCGTCATTATGCAGGCCAGACCCATCCTGTGGGTGGTAGTCAAAAGATTACAGAGGTACATAATGGGTCCAGGGACTGGACCCCAAAGTTATGATAGCTGAACTAGTTACAAAGGTAATGAACTCCGGGTAGATCTGGTCACAATCATGACAAGTTACAAAGGTAATGAACCATATACACTCCTATACATGGTTACAATCATGAACAAATTACAAGGTTATGAGCCACTGACACGTCCACACCCAGTCACAATTGTAATGAGTTATAAGTACAAATATTAAGTTATTACTTCTTTGTCATATCATGTCATACGATTTAGGAGTAATTTTAAAGGAAATGACAGTTGACAAATACGAAATTGAGCTTCATTCGAAACACTGACTCAAATTTTTGAGAGTGGATAGGCAGTGTGGGTGTCCAGACTCTCTAAGTTTGTTAAATGGTTCACTGTCGAATTTGGCCGATCAACATATCAAGGCTGGCAAATCACTGAAATATACTGAGTCTATACTGAAAGATGCACCCAAGGAAGTGTTGCCATTACTGTGCAAAGGTAAACAGGTCTTATGCTACGATTATATTGACAGTTTACAAAAATCGATGAAATAAAGTTACCGAGTAAACATTTTTTTTTAATTCTTTGAAAAATAGCGACATTAGCCAGGAGAATTATGAACATGTCTTGAAAGTATTCGAGTTGAGAAAATGTAAGACTTTAGGAGATTACTTGATGTTGTATTTCAAGACAGATGTTGAATTGTTAGCTGAGGTCTTCATGGAATGGCGTAAAACCCTCAAAGATATTTACTCACTGGATGTTAGCAATTACATCAGCTTACCCTCTTTCAGTTGGGATGCTTTCTTGTTAAAAAGTAAAGTGAAATTGGATACGATATATTCCCATGAATTATATGACTTAATACAAGGAATCTCGGAGGGGGAGTTGCAATTAACCAGTGTAGGAAAGCACATAATCCCTAAATCAACCTCAATTTTGACATTGAGAGTGGGATGGGTACCCATATTTTATATCTAGACTTTAATTCTCTCTATGCCAGTACTATGGTTAAAGCCTTCCGCAGAATGGAATAAAAAAATTATCAAACGAAGAAAAGAATGCTTGCTTCGATGCGGAATTAAGCAATGTGTCATGCGAGGGTGAAAAGGGATTATTATTATTTTTTTTTTTATTATTATCACACTGGCCGATTCCCACCAAGGCAGGGTGGCCCGAAAAAGAAAAACTTTCACCATCATTCACTCCATCACTGTCTTGCCAGAAGGGTGCTTTACACTACAGTTTTTAAACTGCAACATTAACACCCCTCCTTCAGAGTGCAGGCACTGTACTTCCCATCTCCAGGACTCAAGTCCGGCCTGCCGGTTTCCCTGAATCCCTTCATAAATGTTACTTTGCTCACACTCCAACAGCACGTCAAGTATTAAAAACCATTTGTCTCCATTCACTCCTATCAAACACGCTCACGCATGCCTGCTGGAAGTCCAAGCCCCTCGCACACAAAACTCCTTTACCCCCTCCGCCAACCCTTCCTAGGCCGACCCCTACCCCGCCTTCCTTCCACTACAGACTGATACACTCTTGAAGTCATTCTGTTTCGCTCCATTCTCTCTACATGTCCGAACCACCTCAACAACCCTTCCTCAGCCCTCTGGACAACAGTTTTGGTAATCCCGCACCTCCTCCTAACTTCCAAACTACGAATTCTCTGCATTATATTCACACCACACATTGCCCTCAGACATGACATCTCCACTGCCTCCAGCCTTCTCCTCGCTGCAACATTCATCACCCACGCTTCACACCCATATAAGAGCGTTGGTAAAACTATACTCTCATACATTCCCCTCTTTGCCTCTAAGGACAAAGTTCTTTGTCTCCACAGACTCCTAAGTGCACCACTCACTCTTTTTCCCTCATCAATTCTATGATTCACCTCATCTTTCATAGACCCATCCGCTGACACGTCCACTCCCAAATATCTGAATACGTTCACCTCCTCCATACTCTCTCCCTCCAATCTGATATTCAATCTTTCATCACCTAATCTTTTTGTTATCCTCATAACCTTACTCTTTCCTGTATTCACCTTTAATTTTCTTCTTTTGCACACCCTACCAAATTCATCCACCAATCTCTGCAGCTTCTCTTCAGAATCTCCCAAAAGCACAGTGTCATCAGCAAAGAGCAGCTGTGACAACTCCCACTTTGTGTGTGATTCTTTATCTTTTAACTCCACGCCTCTTGCCAAGACCCTCGCATTTACTTCTCTTACAACCCCATCTATAAATATATTAAACAACCACGGTGACATCACACATCCTTGTCTAAGGCCTACTTTTACTGGGAAATAATTTCCCTCTTTCCTACATACTCTAACTTGAGCCTCACTATCCTCGTAAAAACTCTTCACTGCTTTCAGTAACCTACCTCCTACACCATACACTTGCAACATCTGCCACATTGCCCCCTATCCACCCTGTCATACGCCTTTTCCAAATCCATAAATGCCACAAAGACCTCTTTAGCCTTATCTAAATACTGTTCACTTATATGTTTCACTGTAAACACCTGGTCCACACACCCCCTACCTTTCCTAAAGCCTCCTTGTTCATCTGCTATCCTATTCTCCGTCTTACTCTTAATTCTTTCAATTATAACTCTACCATACACTTTACCAGGTACACTCAACAGACTTATCCCCCTATAATTTTTGCACTCTCTTTTATCCCCTTTGCCTTTATACAAAGGATTGAATGTGATACTAAACCCGTGAACCCTGAGGTAGCTAGAAGCACAGATGAACTTCCCCTTGATATTGTCTCATATGAATATATTAGAAGATATGTTATCTACTTACTGCAAATGTGTTATGAAAAATGAAGGTAGAAAGCTACCAAAAGCTTATTTTAAATTAGTGGCTAGTCATCTACCTCAGAAAAATTATCTTGTCAGTTTGGACTTGCTCCAGCTTTTAATACAACTTGGGTTGGAGGTGGAAAAGGTACATTCACTATACGAATATACTCAATCAAAATTTTTAGAGCCCTTTATAAAAATGAATATCGAGCAGAGAACGGCCACACAATGCCCCATTGAGTCTAAAGCTTTCAAACTAATCAATAATGCCATTTATGGGAAATCATTGCTTAATATCATAAAGTAAGGTGAGTCTTATAGATATATCAAGGATGAGAAAGCATTTGCTAGAGCTGCAAAAAAACCTTCTCTGACAAATATTCCGTGTTTGAACCAGGATAGGGTAGAAGAAAGAATAATTACGACTCTCCCTAAATGTTATATGTTGTATGTAAAATTTGTACTGTATGTGTAAAACTTGTAATATAATAAATAAAATCTTGTAAATATGAATTTCTTTAATGATTTGCTTCTGATTTATAACAATATTCAAGTGGAAAAAATTGGGTTATCCTAGATTTACATATCACACGGTGGCAAAAGCTTACAGGGTACCAAGAGCTCTAAAATATCTTAAAAGGTGGGAATCCACATACCTCTTGAATGAACCATACCCCGGCCGGGATTGAACCCGCGGTCAGAGAGTCTCAAAACTCCAGACCGTCGCGTTAGCCACTAGACCAGCTAGCTAGTTGGACGAATCTTATTGTGGCTAGCTGGTCTAGTGGCGAACGCGACGGTCTGGAGTTTTAAGACTCTCTGACCGCGGGTTCAATCCCGGCCGGGGTATGGTTTGTTTGCAATCGTGTCATTACGATTTCGTGAGTCATGTCCTCTTGAATGAATATGATACCTAATAACACTTTGGTGTTTAACTGAGTCAGGAGATAAAAACTCCCTTATGAATAAGACATATTAAGTCTAAATTTATTTACCTTGATTGGATATGGCAGCTGAGACTTAGGAGATGTAAAGACACTTGAGAATAAGGTATATTAAGCCTAAATTTTATCCGAGAAAATGGAGGATAACTCAAAAATTTGGAAAAAAAAATCCGAAAATTCGAGGTAAAAGTTGATCCAAGGAGATGGAACAAGGGTGGAAAAATAACTGGGAAAAAGATGGCAACACTCCCGGAAAATCTGGCAACCCCCCATTGACTCCTAGAGGGTAGGGGGAGGAGCAGAAAAGGGGGGTGAGGAGGGGGCAGAGCCCCCACTCAAAAGCTGGCCACTCTCAGATAATGAACACTACTGTCACCATTGGCATTATTTCTCTTGTTTTGAAGGTTCTCATTACCCATCCCGTCATCCTCCTGGCTGTCGTGATCTTTGTCTTGTTATGGTCTTAAAGAAAGGTCAACTGACATAATTATTCCCAAGTCTTTTACGTGTTTCTTTTGTTCTATTTGGTGATCCTCTTGAGTTTTGTATACAGTGTTCCTTTTAAGTTCTTCATTCTTTAAAAACCTAAGCAGCTGGAACTTATCACCATTAAACATCATGTTGTCCTCCACTGCCCACTGGAAAACTCTGCTTATGTCTTCCTGTTATTTTTCAGTGTCTTCTACCGTAGTGACTTTCATGCTTATCTTAGTTTCCTCTGCAAATGATGATATAAAACTGTGTTGGGTGTTTTTATCTGTGCCTGCTGTGAAGATGAGAAACAGTAGAGATGCCAGGACGGTGCCTTGGGGAACTGAGCTTTCTACCTCGTTGATGCTGGAGTTTGCTGTGTTTGCTACTATTTTTTTTTTCGGTGTTTTACAAACTCGAAAATCCATCTGTCTACCTTCCCCGTAATTCCCATGTATTTCATTGTGTGCGCTATCACTTCTTGATCACATTTGTCAAAAGCATTTGCAATATCTGTGTAAATCACATCTGCGTTTTGGTCGTCTTCCAGCGCCTCTGTAATTCTGTCATAATGGTTCAGCTGCTGTGACAGACATAATCGTCCTGCTGTAAAGCCATGCTGGTTTGGGTTATGCTGGTCCATGAAATTTAAAATCTGTCGTCTCATCACTCTTTCGAAGATTTTTATGATGTGAGAAATTAGGGCTTCTGGTCTGTAATTTTTAACTAGTGCTCTACTACCTCCCTTACGCAAAGAAGCTATGTCTGCACTTTTTAAGGCCTCCGGTATTTCACCTATATCTAGGCTCTTTCTCCAGAGAATACTAAGGGCTCGTTCTAGTGGTACTTTTCAGTTCTTTATAAATAGAGCATTCCATGAATCTGGTCCAGGTGATGAGTGGGTATATTAGCCATTTCTTTTTCGAAACCTATGGGATTTATACTAATGTTAGTTTGTTGATGTGTGTGGCCCTTTGCTGGAGTGAAAATTTTTTTGCATTCTCTACCTTGTTGCCATTTAGTGAATTGCATACATTTCTTTTAGGATTTCACTTATTTCCTGTTCATCGTCAGTATAAGATTCTCCTCTCAACAATGGTCCAATTCCACAGGCAGTTCTTAGCTTGGATTTTGTTTAGGAATAATTTTTTTTTTTTTTTTTTGCAATATCCTATATGGCCTTTTGTTCCCTTTGTACTTCTTCTGTTAGGTATGACATTATAAGTTTTTCTAAATCAGTGATCTCTCGCTAAGGTATCCTTCCTCTGTTACGCCATATTTGTGTTTATAAGCAATTCAGTGACCCGCTTTCTTCTTCTCTTATATCATCTACACTTTCTATATCTGATCTTTTGGGCTTCCTCAATGCAAAATCTTAGTACATCGTCTAATCTGTTCTTGTTTAACACCTTATCTTGCAAAGTTCTCTGTGAAACTAGTGTAACAGTACTTCCTGTATATACCTTAGCAGTTATCTGAGCATCAGTTATCCTTATGGAAATAATGGGGGATATCGGTTATTCTATTTTGTCTTATTGCAACTCTCTTCTTTTCTGGTCTGTTCATTGAAGATAACATAACTTCTTCCTTTACTGGTTCATCTGGGGTTTGACTAGACATAATTCCCTTGGACGGCTCTACGAAACTCTCAGATATGCCATTGTTACCTAGTCACTGGTTCTGATTCTGTACGCTAAATGGTGGGGGAGGGGTTGTTAAAAAGTGGTGTACTAACTGGTGGAGAAGCGTTAAACTAAGGTACATAGCTAGTGAGATACCCAGATGATCTGTGGTATTGGAAATGGCCAGTGGGGGTTCACCGTGGACAGCTCTTATCTCCTAGCCTATGACTCGGCTGCAGACAGTTAAAGCAACTACCTGGAGTTGGTTTCTTAGGGTAATTTTGTATCATATGTGCCGAACCATTTTTGCAATATCTACATGGGTAACTAATATTGCGTGACTTAGGCTCCATACCTGCAGACTTCTTTCGTTCTCTAGACTGTATCTTATTGACAGTTAATAACTATCTCAGCGAATAACAAATCCTCACCAGAAACTTCAGTGATAAACAATCTTCACATTTCCTTTACTTCCAAGCTAAGGTTCTTTATCATAACATGTTTCAGTAATAGGGTTTGCCTTTTTTCCCACTAGGAAAGAGAGAGAATGAAAGCTTGATATTTAATTTTAAATTCCTGCACAAATCTTCTAGGGTTATCCTGTATGTCATACTGTATCTGGTAATCTCTTCATAGCCTCAGCCAAACTCTCTGGACCACAAAAAACTCTTGGTTTAACGTAGCCTCTATACCGTCTTGTGATCTCATTTCTGGGTTCTCTTCTAGCTGAGAATATATGAATAACCTTAAATCCTAATCCATCCTAGAGAGAACAATAAATACTGTCCTCAGGGTCATCGGAAATAACCCAAATTTGATTAAAAAATGTTTTCTTACATATACTACTCTCCAATAGACTCAAATCATTCATTTCTAACACTGTTATATCCTTAATACGTAAAGTAGTACTCCTCTCCTTCGTAGGTACAAAAGTGGGGTCAAGAAGACTTGAGTCTAGAACTCTGCAGTTATCTTTGGTTAAACCACTGTGCTACATGGTATATCCATCTGCTAACATTCGTACCTGCGGATCATTTACCCTTTCCTGGAATCCTTGGAATCTCCTAACTTGTACTTTCTCCCCTCGAGACATGTTTTTGTCCATAGTCATTACATTACTCTTTTTCCAAGCTTTCTTGAGAGAGTCAAGCAAAAAAAAAAAAGAGTCCCACCCTAGGGCCGACAGAGCACCCGATGATATCGTATTATCTATTCCCTCAGAGGAAGACTCGGGGTGGATAACAGTATAAGAATACAAGAAACAAATAAAAAGGGGAAAAACTAGAATTTGAGAGAAAAGGAGGTAGTACTGTATTCTCTCTGTTAGAAATATGCTGCCACCACCTGCTCTTTTAACAGTGGAAGAGGTGAAAGTCGCTAAGGTCATAGAATGGAGAGACATGGAATTTGGGTTAGAGCCGGAAAACCCCAATGAGAAATAACATGGGACAATTAGAACAAGGCATTGGTTCTGATAAGTACTGGCTCTTAGGGTAGCGTGACCTGAGAATTGAGCAATAGGCACCTAAGAGGCCTGACTTTCCAGACGAAAAAATGATAAATCAATATGTTTTACAACTTATTTCTCACAAACGGAGATTATATATATTGCACCCATACCCATCCTGTGGGCGGTAGTCAAAAAGGTTACAAAGGTACATAATGGGTCCAAGGACTGGGCCACAAAGTTTTGATAACTGAACAAGTTACAAAGGTAATGAACCATTCACACGTCTACACCTCATCACAATTGCAATGAGTTATTAATGCAAATATTAGTTTTATTTACAGTGAGCAAAAGCAGGGAATTTTTTCCTGAATGGTTTGTAACATACCACAGTGATTAAAATACTTAAGACATATCTTGAACATTTTTGAGCTGTCCCATACCACGGACGGGATTTGAACCCGCGGTCAGAGAATCTCAAAACTCTAGACTGTCGCATTAGCCGTCATGTTGACGGCATTAAGGGGACTTGAGCTAGAGTTCGTCACGGCCACACTAGCTGGAGATTCGTCTGTAAAAACTTGCATTTGTGGTCACAGTGGTGCCTATGCTAACCTTCCTATCATGTAGAAATATACCTGTTTGGACGAATCTTATTGTGGCTAGCTGGTCCAGTGGCTAACGCGACGGTCTGGAGTTTTGAGACTCACTGACCGCGGGTTCAAATCCCGCCCCTGGTATGGTTTGTTTGCAATCGTGTCATTACGATTTCGTGAGTCATTTTTTAGTTGTCTCCGAATTCATTAATTTTATCGCATTCCAGTACATAATGACGCAAGGTGTGACAGTAGTCTATCTGGCAAAGTTTATATTTCGTTTGGTCTACATCTGGTGGTGTGGATCATTATACCATCAGCAAAGCTAATTGTATAATGATGGGGCTGGCTAGGCATAGCATTAAATAAGGCATTTATTAGAGTATTGAATAAGATGGGACTGAGCACACCTTGTGGGGTTCCTAATTCCAAGTCTTTAACTAGTTATACTTCTTTGCTTCCGGAACAACACAGAAAACTTTCTGTTGAACAGATAGTGGAGAAGCTATCCTCCTACATCCACCAGCCGACATGTGATCACTAATGATAACATGTCGGTTGGCTACATCAAAAGCAGATTTAAGGTAAAGGAAGGTAGTGTATGAGCTGTCAGTGTGCAGAGTGAGAAAAGTGGTTACGCAATGATGCACACTCTTTCTATGCATGAAACCATACAAATAGGGAGATAGAAACTGTTTGATTCTGTGCATGAGACGAATTAGAATCATCCTCTTAAAAGTTTTACACAAGCATCTAGTAAGAGATATTGGGTGAAATGCATTTTGTTGATTGGACTTTAGACTGGGAATGATGAGGCTGTTGGTCCAAGATTTAGGAAGCTCCCTAGTTACATGTTATATAATTCAAGTAAAGGATTACCTGGTACTTGACATAGCAATCTGAGTAAGTTGTAATACCATCCTCCCTGGGAGACGCGGAGCTGCTCTTATTTGGTGCTGCTTCGAGCTCAAAGGAATACTACGGTCATCTTCTTTGCTGACCATAAAACAAATCAGCCTCTCCTTTGCATCATATTTGTCCATTAATTTCTCCTGAGTGGTACTGGAAAGGTTGTTGTAGCCAGATGTAGCAGCCCAAGCACTGACTAACTCATTTGGCCTATGTAAGGGATGAGGGTGGCGATTTGACCAGTTATGTTATCCATAATTCTATTTTATCCCTCCATGCCCGGCTAAGTGAGAAGTGAGCATTTAGACCATTCACGATTTTTCCAAGTCTGCCAAAGCTCTGTCATA
>NC_069450.1:1721143-1782793 GCF_026875155.1 Cherax quadricarinatus | reverse complement strand
ACATATTTTTTGGGACCCTCCCTTAGACTTAATGAAATCTGTTGCTGCCCTGTACTTACCTAGCAGCTCTTCTCTCCTACCCTTCCCAATATATTTCCACCGCACTGAGACAAATAATGGGCTTGTTCCCTTTTCCCTGACATGTATTATCCAGCCTTTTAAAACTATGTCCCCAACACCAGCTCCAGGGAAGCACACTCTATCTCTCTCTTCTTATTCCTATTACAAAAAGCACGGTCAATATATCTTACCTGAGAGTCACCAACCACAAGGAATGCGCTTACCTCGGGTTACAGGGGCGTAGTACCCTTACCTTCACGGGCCCACTGAAGTACTTTCACCCTGAAGAACAGAGAAGGGGATTTCCTACTTCAGATTCATCTTAATTTTCCCTTATTCTGATTCTCCTCCCTTACTGGTTACCACTGCCACTTGTAGCAGGTGCTGGACTGTTTCTCACTGCTGGTAGCCGTTGCTACCTCCCCACCTACAGCCTCCTCACAGCGAGAGACAGACTGCACCTCACTGCTAGAAGCCTCATTCCCCACAACTCCAGCCACCTCACACTCTCTCCCAGACCCATTGAGGTGGACCTTCAGCCTCCTAATCTCCTCCTGGAGAAGCAAGACCTCCTCCTTCAACTCTCCAACCTCAATTTTTAAAACACTGCAGAAGCAAGCCATACTTTGTAACCGTCCACACTAATCCCCAAAGCAGCTCAGTCTACAGAACCTATACCGATAGCGTTAAGTTTCTTCAGATTAATTAGGGAGGTGTCGGTTGAGTAAGATCTTCTAAAGCCTGATTGATAGCTATGGAGAATGTTGTTGTCATTAAGGTATTTAACTATATGACAGTACAACTCCCTCTCCAGAATTTTGGATATTACACTGAGTATACTAACAGGCCTGAACATTAAAATGGTATAAAATACCGACAGATTGTTAGGTAAGACACATATGCAACAGTTAGGTATCTTTATTTCGAAACGTTTCGCCTACACAGTAGGCTTCTTCAGTCGAGTACAGAAAAGTTGATAGAAGCAAAAGAGACTTGAAGACGATGTAATCAGTCCATCACCCTTAAAGTTTGAGGTGGTCAGTCCCTCAGTCGGGAGAAGAGCAATGTTCCATAGTCTGAAACAAATTTTTTTCAGACTATGGAACAATGTCTTCTCCAGACTGAGGGACTGACCACCCCAAAACTTTAAGGGTGATGGATGATTACATCGTCTTCAAGTCTCTTCTGCTCTATCAACTTTTCTGTACTCGATGAAAAAGCCTACTGTGTAGGCGAAACGTTTCGAAATAAAGATACCTAACTGTTGCATATGTGTCTCCACTAACAGGCCTATAGATGCTTACATCAGACCTACTACTTTTCTTGAAGAGAAGAGTAACTCTGGCCTCCTTGAACCCTTCGGTACAGTATTAGTGGTGATGGACAAATTTATTATGTAAGCAATAGGGATTGACAGTTCAGAAGCACCATCTTTCAGGAACTTAGACGGGATGTTATCAGGGCCTGTGCTCTTAGTTGGGTTTAACCTGCTTAGTTCTTTTTTAACAAAGTCATGAGATACACTTACTAGTTGACAATTGTTTGGGGTTACCCCTTTATTGGTATAATATGTTTGAAACTTATTTGAGTCTGTGTTTAGGTATTTGATGCAGCTGGTAGTTTACTTACTAGTGTTGATGCGACAGATATGTATTAGGAATTAAAACAATAGCCACTTTAGTTGTTTCGTGGTATACCTCGTTATCGATATTTAGTACTGTTAGACCTATCTACTGGTTTATGGCTATACCCCAATTGTTTTAGTTGTTGCCAGAGCTTTCTGGGGTTATGCTTATCTCTTCAATTTTTCAGCAATAGTGCTTTGCCTTTGTTCCCTTTATAAGTCTCTGCACTCTGTTCCTCACCTTTGGAATTCATTTAGTGCTGCAATATCCTGTCTGTTTGTTTTAAATCTTTTTAACAACTGGTCTCTGAATTTCATATTATCTAATATCTCTGTAGTCATCCAGGGTTCGGTTCTCCGTTTAATCCTAATCTCTTTAACTGCTTCAATATTATCAAGGATGGCAGTGAACACTGAATTTTTCCCAGGCATCGTTTACGTCCGTGCAAATTGTTATCTCTGTCCAGTCACTATTGTGTAGCATATTTACCAGTGTTTCTTTAGTGTAGTTTCTAGTTGACCTCATTTTTTTGTCCTGTGTAGGCCTATCCTATCCCTAGTGATTTTCCTGGTGTGGTAAATGATGAAATGATCACTAAGACCTGTGGTAATGACGCCTGACTGGCTAATGTTTTTAGAGCGGTTGCAAAGTATGTCGTCAATTAGTGTGGATGAGAACTGTGTGATCCGGGTTGGTGTATTAATTAGTTGAGTGTAACTATTTAAACCTAGAATTTGCTTTTACCTTTTGCATAGCCCGTTATTTTGCTGCTGAAAATAGAAATTGAAATCTCCCAGTATTATTGTCTCGCAATTGTTTTCAAGACCGGACAAGATTCTGGAAAAGTCTTCTAAGAACTGGTCCTGGGTGGGAGGGCGGTAACTAGTTCCTACTAAGATGGGTTTAGTCTTGGGAAGCAGCGCTTCAAACCATAGAATCTCTAGTTTATTGTTATTTAAATCAGGTCTTTGGTTGTAAGCTAAGTCATTTCTAATGTAGGTACATACTCCATCACCCTTTCTGTTCCTATTTAAGCGTTTTATATTGTAACCTTCTATTTTGACCCGTCAGTCACCGTCTCATCTAACCAGGATTCAGAGATGGATATAACTGCCGCTCTAGTTCTGTTAGCTAGAATCCCAATCTCTGCCAATTTTGGAAAAAGCGATCTCGCATTGACATGAATAAAGTGAAGGCCTGTTTTCATAAAACAATTATAATCATCAATATATGGCAGTGGGTCACTTGTATTAAAATTTGGTAAATCAATGTCATCATTGCTAAAGGGTAACTGCCAAAGTGCATTTTTTACACTATTCTGGCACCATTATGCACCCACCCCTTACACATTTTACACAAATTGTCTTTTTTTTTCTTTCGTACCTTAGTACAGTGTATGCACCTGTTCCCGGGGGTGTTTGAGATATTTAAAAATGGCTGTATTGTCTCGCATTGACCTACGTATGTATTACATATGGAGTTAAGGTTATCATTCCTAGCTACTAGGCCGTCATTATCACCATCACTTATCTGTCTGTTTTGCCTGTGCACAATAGTTTGAGGTCCTGGATTTGTTTGGATATCACCACTTAACAGCACCACTATAAGAGCTGTGTGCCACTTTCTGTTTGGATATGCTGTGTTGCCATACCTTTCGGCGATAGTGACAGTTACGCTTCTGGTAGGATGGCAACTGTTGGGCTTTTACTGTCCAGGATGATATTACCCCATTCACCTTTTCCAGCCCCATGACTGATTTCCTTCTTCAAGGAATTGCAGAAGAAAGATAAATATAATTATGGCAGCCTGTACCCTCTAACGCCTGCCCCTTTTCACTTTTGCTCTTTTTATCATACAAAACAATTTAATTTCTCTTTTCCAGTCACCTAGCAAACTCTAGTAGCTGCTCTAGCAGTCATCACTGATTACTAGTAAATTTCCTGGTATCTACTTCCCAAACCCTCTTCACTCCTCACTTATCCCTTTATTTCACAAACCCCCTTTTACTTTCCCTCTTATTTCACACTCCCCTTCCCCTCTCACTTCAAAAGTCTGGCTTCATCTATTACACTTCTAACTCACTTCCATTCTGAAAGGACCAGAAAGTTTTAATCAATGGCTTTATCCATCCAAATCCCCCTCAATGCCATTTATCGGGGGCTGCGTCGTGTTGACTGCCTGACCTGGTCTGCTGTGTCAGCCATTTTTAAAAGCACTGAGGGAAGTAAACGCCACCTACAACCTGACTTTCGTTGGAGCTTTATAGATAGATTTGGCATTTTTTTCCTATGATTCTCTCTCACTGTACACTGGTCAGCTGAATATAGGTCAGCTACTAAAAAATCATCATTGGCTGAGGGATAACCGCCGCTGTACGATAGTTTCCTTGGAGTTTTGTATTGTAGATTTGAGGATCGCCTGTGTTTCTCTCTCGTTAACACTGGTACAGGTGATATGATGGTGGTGCAGTTGATATGATGTTACTGTCAGAATTGATGAGAACGTCAGTATAGATGAGAACTTCACTTTGCTAGTTGTATGTCTGGCAGTAATTGGTGTTTCGATGCCGGTGAGCCATGTTCAAATGCTCAATTCCTTCCCTCATTTGGCATGGGGGAGAAAACAGTCCTACAGACCTGTCACGTCCTTGGAGTTTTGTTGTTAGGTTTTCCCATTTAACCTGGTAACAGTTGATATGGAGGTCAGTTATTTTTAATGTAGTGGAAACATCGCATGTTGATTGTACGTCTGGCAGCAGGATGGTTGTATGTTTTGGCAAACAGGTCTGGTTGTACGTCTGGCAGCAGGTTGGTTGTACGTCTGGCAGCAGGTCTGGTTGTAGTCTGGGAGCAGGTTGGTTGACGTCTGGCAGCAGGATTGGTTGTACGTCTGGCAGCAGGACTGGTTGTACGTCTGGCAGCAGGACTGGTTGCAGTCTGGCAGCAGGACTGGTTGTACGTTGGCAGCAGGACTGGTTGTACGTTTTGGCAGCAGGACTGGTTGTACGTCTGGCAGAGGTTCTGGTTGTACGTCTGGCAGCAGGTCTGGTTGTACGTCTGGCAGCGGTTGGTTGTACGTCTGGGAGCAGGTCTGGTTGTACGTCTGGCAGCAGGTCTGGTTGTACGTCTGGGGAGCAGGTCTGGTTGTACGTCTGGCAGCAAGGATTGGTTGTTACGTCTGGCAGCAGGCTGGTTTGTACGTCTGGCAGCAGGGCTGGTTGTACGTCTGGAAGCAGGACTGGTTGTAGTTGGCAGCAGGACTGGTTGTACGTCTGGCAGCAGGTCTGGTTGTACGTCTGGCAGCAGGTCTGGTTGTACGTCTGGCAGCAGGTCTGGTTGTACGTCTGGCAGCAGGTCTGGTTGTACGTCTGGCAGCAGGTCTGGTTGTACGTCTGGCAGCAGGTCTGGTACTTGAATGCCGGTCTCTTTTATGGTCATATTTAGTCCATTTCGTTGTCGTCACCGTCAGTTTTCTTGTCACTATAAGCTCCTTGCATGTTGTTGCAGCAGTACTTGCAATTAGGCCATCACTGGAGCTCGGATCGGTCCAGAGGAAATTATAAAAATCTATGAAACTGCATTCAGCTTACAATATCTACGAATGTTTAATGATAAAGCTTTTTATATTATTATTATTATAATGAAAAAGAAGCGCTAAGCCACAAGGGCTATACAGCAAAAGTTTTTTATAAATCTAAAACACAAAACATTTTAGAAGACAGAGCCAAACACTGATTATAAGTTTGAGAACTTGGTTATTTTACTATGCAATAACAATCTCTCATTTCCCACAACCTCTTGAATACTTTATTGTTCAAGTTGTGTTTTAATATAACATTGCTGAAAAACAAAATTTATTTTAAAATTCTCCCAAAGAATCTTTGAGTTGTGTATGTGGGAGGTTGTATTTTGTAGTCATATTCCTGGAGTGGGTCGGTGACCTTACTGTAGTGCTCCTCCATTCTTGTTTTTTTTTTTTACTTGGTCTGAATTATTATTATTATTATTATTTTTATTATTATTATTATTATTATTATTATTATTATTATTATTATTTTATTATTATTATTATTATTATTAAGGGGAAGCGCTAAACCCGGAGGATTATACAGCGCCTGGGGGGGGGATGTGGAAGGCATTCAGGCTTAATTCGGGGAACTGGAGCACAGATCCAATTCCCTAAATCAAGAGCCCCTCACCAACATCAAGGAACCTTCCTTGAGGGGTACTTGGTCTGAAATATCGGTAGAATTTCATTATCTGAGTATGTTACTCTGTGTGAATTGAAACCATTATTGTTCATTCATAATAAAGTTAGGGAATGAGTTGTTTTCTGTGTGCAGAGATGCATATGTTTACCAAGTTTGTTTGTTTCAGCTGGCCAGGACCTTCATGAAGGTGCAGGATACACATCTGAGGATGTTCAACAGTACTTGAGTTGCAGCATCCACCAGGATCATATTCAGAAAGAGGACAAATGAGGCAAACCATCATCTGTGTGATACATAAATACTGTCAGCATCTACCCAATCAAGTCCTTGTATGGGCTGTCTTTCTGGAATCATGACATATGTAAAGAAATGGAAGTCAGTGATGCCTTGTGGATATATCTCTGTAAGACATCACTCACAGCCTTCCCAAACTGCTCGTCTCACCTGAACTTCATAACTCAAGTGTTTACTCATGGTATGTTAGTTTTAGTGTGTTATTTATTTCAGAGATGAAAGAAAAGATGTTCAAACACTTCTTGGTGTCCATGGCAGAAGTACTGTAACCATAAAAGATGAATGGAGAAGATATGATGATTTACTTAAGATGGTTTTAGAATGTATATAGAACTTCATAGTTACCAACCGTTTTTGCAGAAATTTTTGTTTTTTTTGATGTAAGAGTTTATTGTTAATGATCCACTATTGTGAGTTATGTATCTTTATTTTTTTTGGACCTCAGACCCGTCTTGTGAGCGGTAGCCAAAAGATTACACCTTGTATACCTTTGATGAGTTTTGGTTTCTCTACTCTCGGAGCCCGACCATGGGCCTGGTTCGTCTGGTTTTCTTGCTTGTTCAACCAGGCTGTTATGCTGGAGGCCCGCCTGCCCCACATATCCATCACAGCCTGGCTGATCCAGCACTTGGTGAAGATATATCCAGTCTCCCCTGAATGCTTCTAACTTGTATCAGCAGTGTTTCTGACATCTGGTAAGATTTTGAAAAGTCTTGGATTCCTCATTGGGTTTTTTTTGCATTTCCTCCCATATCTCTCACTCCAGAATGTTGCTATGCAAGTGTGCAAATTTAGGACTAGGCCATCGAGTACTTTCCAGGTATAATATTATCATGTTTTCTTTCTCGCCTCCGCTCCCGTGGAGTACATGTTCAAGACTTTAAAGTGTTCCCAGTAATTTATGTGCTTTATAATTCTTTGTGAGCCGTAAACTATCTTGTTTTTTTTCCAGTTCAGATATTTCTCCTGGTTTGAACGGGCCGTCAGTACTGAGCAATATTTTAAATGAGGAGTACTAGCAATTTGAAAGAGTGTCACCAGTAGTGTTCATTATCTCAGAGTGGCCATTTTTTTTTTTTTGTGGCGGGCTCTGCCCCCCCCTCCTCACCCCCCCCTTTTTGAAATTTTTTTTTGCTCTTTGCTTAATATCTTTATTATGCACCCATACCCTCCTGTGGGCGGTAGTCAAAAGTTACAAAGGTACATAATGGGTCCAGGGACTGCTGCCTGACCCCGCCCCCCTCCCTACCTCCTAGAGGCCAAAAAGGGGTTGTCAGATTTTCCGGGAGTGTCGCCATCATTTTTCCCTTTATTTTTCCACCACTGCTCCATCTCCAGCTCCAGTTTTCATTTTTTTTTTTTGAGTACCCTCCCTTTTTCCCCGGATCAAATTTAGACTTAATATGCTCTATTCATCCTATTCATAAGTGTCTTCTTATCTCCTGAATCTCAGTTACCATATCCAATAAAGATAAACAATTTAAACTTAATATATCTTATTCATAAAATTTTTTTTTTATTTCCTGACTTCACATAAACACCAGTGTGTTTCAGGTATTTATATTCAATCAAGTGGTAAGTGGATTCCCACCTTTTAGAATCTTCAAGATTTTCTTGGTACCCTGTAAGGGTTTTTCCACCCAGTGATATGTAAATCTAGGTGACCCAATTTTTTCCACTTGAATATTGTTATAAATCAGAAGTGAATCAATACAAGATTTTCATTTTTACAACATTTTATTTATTATAGTAAAAGTTTTACACACATAGTTTTACATCATTAATACAACATTAGGGAGAGTCGTGATTATTCTTTCTTCTTGCAAAGAATTTTTGCGTTGTGTTCCGGGTCCTGGTGGGTGATCACGTGACTTTCAGGGGATGGGTGGCGATGCTTCAGAACTATCGAGTTTATTAACATATGTTTATTTAATATATATAGTGATCAGTGACCAATATTTTCTCTTCAGTATTTAATTATTTACTGTAAATATTACAAGTTTCTCCCAGATTCCTGCAATTATAACATCTACCTCATCTGCGGCAAAAACATCCCAGATATTTTGCATAACTTCGTGTATGATGTTGCAAGGCATTATTCATACTCTTGAATACAACGTTATGATCTGTTGCTGTTGATGTTTTAAACATCATTTGTTTCACCAAACAAGAGACAAATTCTATTCTCAGCTTTGGGACTTCCAAATAACAAATTTATTCTCAATTTCCTTCTTCTCAAGAGATAAAGCTTTTTTCATTCCCTCACTGCGTAAATCGACTCCTATTACAGTTCCACCCGCAGCGAAGCTTCGTAACTAATAACATGGTCACTCTCCAATACAAGATATTTCAATGTTATATAATAGTTTAGTATCGTCATTTATGCAGGCCAGACCATCTGTGGGTGGTAGTCAAAAGATTACAGAGGTACATAATGGGTCAGGGGACTGGACCCAAGTTATGATAGCTGAACTAGTTACAAAGGTAATGAACTCCGGGTAGATCTGGTCACAATCATGACAAGTTACAAAGGTAATGAACCATATACACTCCTATACATGGTACAATCATGAACAAATTACAAGGTTATGAGCACTGACACGTCCACACCCAGTCACAATTGTAATGAGTTATAAGTACAAATATTAAGTTATTACTTCTTTGTCATATCATGTCATACGATTTAGGAGTAATTTTAAAGGAAATGACAGTTGACAAATACGAAATTGAGCTTCATTCGAAAACACTGACTCAAATTTTTGAGAGTGGATAGGCAGTGTGGGTGTCCAGACTCTCTAAGTTTGTTAAATGGTTCACTGTCGAATTTGGCCGATCAACATATCAAGGCTGGCAAATCACTGAAATATACTGGTCTATACTGAAAGATGCCCCCAAGGAAGTGTTGCCATTACTGTGCAAAGGTAAACAGGTCTTATGCTACGATTATATTGACAGTTTACAAAAATCGATGAAATAAAGTTACCGAGTAAACATTTTTTTTTAATTCTTTGAAAATAGCGACTTAGCCAGGAGAATTATGAACATGTCTTGAAAGTATTCGAGTTGAGAAAATGTAAGACTTTAGGAGATTACTTGATGTTGTATTTCAAGACAGATGTTGAATTGTTAGCTGAGGTCTTCATGGAATGGCGTAAAACCCTCAAAGATATTTACTCACTGGATGTTAGCAATTACATCAGCTTACCCTTTCAGTGGGATGCTTTCTTGTTAAAAAGTAAAGTGAAATTGGATACGATATATTCCATGAATTATATGACTTAATACAAGGAATCTCGGAGGGGGAGTTGCAATTAACCAGTGTAGGAAAGCACATAATCCTAAATCAACCTCAATTTTGACATTGAGAGTTGGGATGGGTACCCATATTTATATCTAGACTTTAATTCTCTCTATGCAGTACTATGGTTAAAGCCTTCGCAGAATGGAATAAAAAAATTATCGAACGAAGAAAAGAATGCTTGCTTCGATGCGGAATTAAGCAATGTGTCATGCGAGGGTGAAAAGGGATTATTATTATTTTTTTTTTTATTATTATCACACTGGCCGATTCCCACCAAGGCAGGGTGGCCCGAAAAAGAAAAACTTTCACCATCATTCACTCCATCACTGTCTTGCCAGAAGGGTGCTTTACACTACAGTTTTTAAACTGCAACATTAACACCCCTCCTTCAGAGTGCAGGCACTGTACTTCCCATCTCCAGGACTCAAGTCCGGCCTGCCGGTTTCCCTGAATCCTTCATAAATGTTACTTTGCTCACACTCCAACAGCACGTCAAGTATTAAAAACCATTTGTCTCCATTCACTCCTATCAAACACGCTCACGCATGCCTGCTGGAAGTCCAAGCCCTCGCACACAAACTCCTTTACCCCCTCCGCCAACCTTCCTAGGCCGACCCCTACCCGCCTTCCTTCCACTACAGACTGATACACTCTTGAAGTCATTCTGTTTCGCTCCATTCTCTCTACATGTCCGAACCACCTCAACAACCCTTCCTCAGCCCTCTGGACAACAGTTTTGGTAATCCCGCACCTCCTCCTAACTTCCAAAACTACGAATTCTCTGCATTATATTCACACCACACATTGCCCTCAGACATGACATCTCCACTGCCTCCAGCCTTCTCCTCGCTGCAACATTCATCACCCACGCTTCACACCCATATAAGAGCGTTGGTTAAAACTATACTCTCATCATTCCCCTCTTTGCCTCTAAGGACAAAGTTCTTTGTCTCCACAGACTCTAAGTGCACCACTCACTCTTTTTCCCTCATCAATTCTATGATTCACCTCATCTTTCATAGACCCATCCGCTGACACGTCCACTCCCAAATATCTGAATACGTTCACCTCCTCCATACTCTCTCCCTCCAATCTGATATTCAATCTTTCATCACCTAATCTTTTGTTATCCTCATAACCTTACTCTTTCCTGTATTCACCTTTAATTTTCTTCTTTTGCACACCCTACCAAATTCATCCACCAATCTCTGCAGCTTCTCTTCAGAATCTCCAAAAGCACAGTGTCATCAGCAAAGAGCAGCTGTGACAACTCCCACTTTGTGTGTGATTCTTTATCTTTTAACTCCACGCCTCTTGCCAAGACCCTCGCATTTACTTCTCTTTACAACCCCATCTATAAATATATTAAACAAACCACGGTGACATCACACATCCTTGTCTAAGGCCTACTTTTACTGGGAATAATTTCCCTCTTTCCTACATACTCTAACTTGAGCCTCACTATCCTCGTAAAAACTCTTCACTGCTTTCAGTAACCTACCTCCTACACCATACACTTGCAACATCTGCCACATTGCCCCCTATCCACCCTGTCATACGCCTTTTCCAAATCCATAAATGCCACAAAGACCTCTTTAGCCTTATCTAAATACTGTTCACTTATATGTTTCACTGTAAACACTGGTCCCACACCCCCTACCTTTCCTAAAAGCCTCCTTGTTCATCTGCTATCCTATTCTCCGTCTTACTCTTAATTCTTTCAATTATAACTCTACCATACACTTTACCAGGTACACTCAACAGACTTATCCCCCTATAATTTTTGCACTCTCTTTTATCCCCTTTGCCTTTATACAAAGGATTGAATGTGATACTAAACCCGTGAACCCTGAGGTAGCTAGAAGCACAGATGAACTTCCCTTGATATTGTCTCATATGAATATATTAGAAGATATGTTATCTACTTACTGCAAATGTGTTATGAAAAATGAAGGTAGAAAGCTACCAAAAGCTTATTTTAAATTAGTGGCTAGTCATCTACCTCAGAAAAATTATCTTGTCAGTTTGGACTTGCTCCAGCTTTTAATACAACTTGGGTTGGAGGTGGAAAAGGTACATTCACTATACGAATATACTCAATCAAAATTTTTAGAGCCCTTTATAAAAATGAATATCGAGCAGAGAACGGCCACACAATGCCCCATTGAGTCTAAAGCTTTCAAACTAATCAATAATGCCATTTATGGGAAATCATTGCTTAATATCATAAAGTAAGGTGAGTCTTATAGATATATCAAGGATGAGAAAGCATTTGCTAGAGCTGCAAAAAAACCTTCTCTGACAAATATTCCGTGTTTGAACCAGGATAGGGTAGAAGAAAGAATAATTACGACTCTCCCTAAATGTTATATGTTGTATGTAAAATTTGTACTGTATGTGTAAAACTTGTAATATAATAAATAAAATCTTGTAAATATGAATTTCTTTAATGATTTGCTTCTGATTTATAACAATATTCAAGTGGAAAAAATTGGGTTATCTAGATTTACATATCACACGGTGGCAAAAGCTTACAGGGTACAAGAGCTCTAAAATATCTTAAAAGGTGGGAATCCACATACCTCTTGAATGAACCATACCCCGGCCGGGATTGAACCCGCGGTCAGAGAGTCTCAAAACTCCAGACCGTCGCGTTAGCACTAGACCAGCTAGCTAGTTGGACGAATCTTATTGTGGCTAGCTGGTCTAGTGGCGAACGCGACGGTCTGGAGTTTTAAGACTCTCTGACCGCGGGTTCAATCCCGGGCCGGGGTATGGTTTGTTTGCAATCGTGTCATTACGATTTCGTGAGTCATGTCCTCTTGAATGAATATGATACCTAATAACACTTTGGTGTTTAACTGAGTCAGGAGATAAAACTCCCTTATGAATAAGACATATTAAGTCTAAATTTATTTACCTTGATTGGATATGGCAGCTGAGACTTAGGAGATGTAAAGACACTTGTGAATAAGGTATATTAAGCCTAAATTTTATCCGAGAAAATGGAGGATAACTCAAAAATTTGGAAAAAAAAATCCGAAAATTCGAGGTAAAAGTTGATCCAAGGAGATGGAACAAGGGTGGAAAAATAACTGGGAAAAAGATGGCAACACTCCCGGAAAATCTGGAAACCCCCCCATTGACTCCTAGAGGGTAGGGGGAGGAGCAGAAAAGGGGGGTGAGGAGGGGGCAGAGCCCCCACTCAAAAGCTGGCCACTCTCAGATAATGAACACTACTGTCACCATTGGCATTATTTCTCTTGTTTTGAAGGTTCTCATTACCCATCCCGTCATCCTCCTGGCTGTCGTGATCTTTGTCTTGTTATGGTCTTAAAGAAAGGTCAACTGCCCATAATTATTCCCAGTCTTTTACGTGTT
Source organism: Cherax quadricarinatus (assembly GCF_026875155.1). Lineage (NCBI taxonomy): Eukaryota > Metazoa > Arthropoda > Malacostraca > Decapoda > Parastacidae > Cherax > Cherax quadricarinatus. The sequence goes on along the minus strand of NC_069450.1, from coordinate 1,769,922 downwards.
TCTTTTGTTCTATTTGGTGATCCTCTTGAGTTTTGTATACAGTGTTCCTTTTAAGTTCTTCATTCTTTAAAAACCTAAGCAGCTGGAACTTATCACCATTAAACATCATGTTGTCCTCCACTGCCCACTGGAAAACTCTGCTTATGTCTTCCTGTTATTTTTCAGTGTCTTCTACCGTAGTGACTTTCATGCTTATCTTAGTTTCCTCTGCAAATGATGATATAAAACTGTGTTGGGTGTTTTTATCTGTGCCTGCTGTGAAGATGAGAAACAGTAGAGATGCCAGGACGGTGCCTTGGGGAACTGAGCTTTCTACCTCGTTGATGCTGGAGTTTGCTGTGTTTGCTACTATTTTTTTTTTCGGTGTTTTACAAACTCGAAAATCCATCTGTCTACCTTCCCCGTAATTCCCATGTATTTCATTGTGTGCGCTATCACTTCTTGATCACATTTGTCAAAAGCATTTGCAATATCTGTGTAAATCACATCTGCGTTTTGGTCGTCTTCCAGCGCCTCTGTAATTCTGTCATAATGGTTCAGCTGCTGTGACAGACATAATCGTCCTGCTGTAAAGCCATGCTGGTTTGGGTTATGCTGGTCCATGAAATTTAAAATCTGTCGTCTCATCACTCTTTCGAAGATTTTTATGATGTGAGAAATTTAGGGCTTCTGGTCTGTAATTTTTAACTAGTGCTCTACTACCTCCCTTACGCAAAGAAGCTATGTCTGCACTTTTTAAGGCCTCCGGTATTTCACCTATATCTAGGCTCTTTCTCCAGAGAATACTAAGGGCTCGTTCTAGTGGTACTTTTCAGTTCTTTATAAATAGAGCATTCCATGAATCTGGTCCAGGTGATGAGTGGGTTATATTAGCCATTTCTTTTCGAAACCTATGGGATTTATACTAATGTTAGTTTGTTGATGTGTGTGGCCCTTTGCTGGAGTGAAAATTTTTTTGCATTCTCTACCTTGTTGCCATTTAGTGAATTGCATACATTTCTTTTAGGATTTCACTTATTTCCTGTTCATCGTCAGTATAAGATTCTCCTCTCAACAATGGTCCAATTCCACAGGCAGTTCTTAGCTTGGATTTTGTTTTAGGAATAATTTTTTTTTTTTTTTTTTGCAATATCCTATATGGCCTTTTGTTCCCTTTGTACTTCTTCTGTTAGGTATGACATTATAAGTTTTTCTAAATCAGTGATCTCTCGGCTAAGGGTATCCTTCCTCTGTTACGCCATATTTGTGTTTATAAGCAATTCAGTGACCCGCTTTCTTCTTCTCTTATATCATCTACACTTTCTATATCTGATCTTTTGGGCTTCCTCAATGCAAAATCTTAGTACATCGTCTAATCTGTTCTTGTTTAACACCTTATCTTGCAAAGTTCTCTGTGAAACTAGTGTAACAGTACTTCCTGTATATACCTTAGCAGTTATCTGAGCATCAGTTATCCTTATGGAAATAATGGGGGATATCGGTTATTCTATTTTGTCTTATTGCAACTCTCTTCTTTTCTGGTCTGTTCATTGAAGATAACATAACTTCTTCCTTACGGGTTCATCTGGGGTTTGACTAGACATAATTCCCTTGGACGGCTCTACGAAACTCTCAGATATGCCATTGTTACCTAGTCACTGGTTCTGATTCTGTACGCTAAATGGTGGGGGAGGGGTTGTTAAAAAGTGGTGTACTAACTGGTGGAGAAGCGTTAAACTAAGGTACATAGCTAGTGAGATACCCAGATGATCTGTGGTATTGGAAATGGCCAGTGGGGGTTCACCGTGGACAGCTCTTATCTCCTAGCCTATGATCGGCTGCAGACAGTTAAAAGCAACTACCTGGAGTTGGTTTCTTAGGGTAATTTTGTATCATATGTGCCGAACCATTTTTGCAATATCTACATGGGTAACTAATATTGCGTGACTTAGGCTCCATACCTGCAGACTTCTTTCGTTCTCTAGACTGTATCTTATTGACAGTTAATAACTTCTCAGCGAATAACAAATCCTCACCAGAAACTTCAGTGATAAACAATCTTCACATTTCCTTTACTTCCAAGCTAAGGTTCTTTATCATAACATGTTTCAGTAATAGGGTTTGCCTTTTTTCCCACTAGGAAAGAGAGAGAATGAAAGCTTGATATTTAATTTTAAATTCCTGCACAAATCTTCTAGGGTTATCCTGTATGTCATACTGTATCTGGTAATCTCTTCATAGCCTCAGCCAAACTCTCTGGACCACAAAAAACTCTTGGTTTAACGTAGCCTCTATACCGTCTTGTGATCTCATTTCTGGGTTCTCTTCTAGCTGAGAATATATGAATAACCTTAAATCCTAATCCATCCTAGAGAGAACAATAAATACTGTCCTCAGGGTCATCGGAAATAACCCAAATTTGATTAAAAAATGTTTTCTTACATTTTACTACTCTCCAATAGACTCAAATCATTCATTTCTAACACTGTTATATCCTTAATACGTAAAGTAGTACTCCTCTCCTTCGTAGGTACAAAAGTGGGGTCAGAAGACTTGAGTCTAGAACTCTGCAGTTATCTTTGGTTAAACACTGTGCTACATGGTATATCATCTGCTAACATTCGTACCTGCGGATCATTTACCCTTTCCTGGAATCCTTGGAATCTCCTAACTTGTACTTTCTCCCCTCGAGACATGTTTTTGTCCATAGTCATTACATTACTCTTTTTTCCAAGCTTTCTTGAGAGAGTCAAGCAAAAAAAAAAAAGAGTCCCACCCTAGGGCCGACAGAGCACCCGATGATATCGTATTATCTATTCCCTCAGAGGAAGACTCGGGGTGGATAACAGTATAAGAATACAAGAAACAAATAAAAAGGGGAAAAAACTAGAATTTGAGAGAAAGGAGGTAGTACTGTATTCTCTCTGTTAGAAATATGCTGCCACCACCTGCTCTTTTAACAGTGGAAGAGGTGAAAGTCGCTAAGGTCATAGAATGGAGAGACATGGAATTTGGGTTAGAGCCGGAAAACCCCAATGAGAAATAACATGGGACAATTAGAACAAGGCATTGGTTCTGATAAGTACTGGCTCTTAGGGTAGCGTGACCTGAGAATTGAGCAATAGGCACCTAAGAGGCCTGACTTTCCAGACGAAAAAATGATAAATCAATATGTTTTACAACTTATTTCTCACAAACGGAGATTATATATATTGCACCCATACCCATCCTGTGGGCGGTAGTCAAAAAGGTTACAAAGGTACATAATGGGTCCAAGGACTGGGCCACAAAGTTTTGATAACTGAACAAGTTACAAAGGTAATGAACCATTCACACGTCTACACCTCATCACAATTGCAATGAGTTATTAATGCAAATATTAGTTTTATTTACAGTGAGCAAAAGCAGGGAATTTTTTCCTGAATGGTTTGTAACATACCACAGTGATTAAAATACTTAAGACATATCTTGAACATTTTTGAGCTGTCCCATACCACGGACGGGATTTGAACCCGCGGTCAGAGAATCTCAAAACTCTAGACTGTCGCATTAGCCGTCATGTTGACGGCATTTAAAGGGGGCTTGAGCTAGAGTTCGTCACGGCCACACTAGCTGGAGATTCGTCTGTAAAAACTTGCATTTGTGGTCACAGTGGTGCCTATGCTAACCTTCCTATCGTGTAGAAATATACCTGTTTGGACGAATCTTATTGTGGCTAGCTGGTCCAGTGGCTAACGCGACGGTCTGGAGTTTTGAGACTCACTGACCGGGGTTCAAATCCCGCCCTGGTATGGTTTGTTTGCAATCGTTGTCATTACGATTTCGTGAGTCATTTTTTAGTTGTCTCCGAATTCATTAATTTTATCGCATTCCAGTACATAATGACGCAAGGTGTGACAGTAGTCTATCTGGCAAAGTTTATATTTCGTTTGGTCTACATCTGGTGGTGTGGATCATTATACCATCAGCAAAGCTAATTGTATAATGATGGGGCTGGCTAGGCATAGCATTAAATAAGGCATTTATTAGAGTATTGAATAAGATGGGACTGAGCACACCTTGTGGGGTTCCTAATTCCAAGTCTTTAACTAGTTATACTTCTTTGCTTCCGGAACAACACAGAAAACTTTCTGTTGAACAGATAGTGGAGAAGCTATCCTCCTACATCCACCAGCCGACATGTGATCACTAATGATAACATGTCGGTTGGCTACATCAAAAGCAGATTTAAGGTAAAGGAAGGTAGTGTATGAGCTGTCAGTGTGCAGAGTGAGAAAAGTGGTTACGCAATGATGCACACTCTTTCTATGCATGAAACCATACAAATAGGGAGATAGAAAACTGTTTGATTCGTGCATGAGACGAATTAGAATCATCCTCTTAAAAGTTTTACACAAGCATCTAGTAAGAGATATTGGGTGAAATGCATTTTGTTGATTGGACTTTAGGACTGGGAATGATGAGGCTGTTGGTCCAAGATTTAGGAAGTCCCTGTTACATGTTATATAATTCAAGTAAAGGATTACCTGGTACTTGATATAGCAATCTGAGTAAGTTGTAATACCATCCTCCCTGGGAGACGCGGAGCTGCTCTTATTTGGTGCTGCTTCGAGCTCAAAGGAATACTACGGTCATCTTCTTTGCTGACCATAAAACAAATCAGCCTCTCCTTTGCATCATATTTGTCCATTAATTTCTCCTGAGTGGTACTGGAAAGGTTGTTGTAGCCAGATGTAGCAGCCCAAGCACTGACTAACTCATTTGGCCTATGTAAGGGATGAGGGTGGCGATTTGACCAGTTATGTTATCCATAATTCTATTTTTATCCCTCCATGCCCGGCTAAGTGAGAAGTGAGCATTTAGACCATTCACGATTTTTCCAAGTCTGCCAAAGCTCTGTCATATGCTCCCTGGATGCAGAAAGGGCAGTTAGAAAGAGCTTCAGCATTTCCAGGGTACGATATTTTCTATAGGCTAGGTCTAGTCTGTGAGCAGTATGTTTCAATGTTCGAAGCTTAGGATCATTGTAATAGGTATGATTCTTCAAGGATATATTATTATTATGGAAGTTAGTTGGGTTTGGAGTACTAGGAGGTTTCTTAGGCAGTTCTAAGTAATTCTGAATATTGCATACAAGGTCATTGCTAGAGGCCCCAAATTCGTCTTGCTGATCAAGAGGAACATGAAAGCAATTCTGTTTGAATATCTCACCAGGGAGGATAGTATTACCGTAGTTAATCTTGGGAAATGATCTGATGATATATCTGTTACAATGGAAGACTCACAGGTGACAAAAGTACAGTGGACCCCCGGTTAACGATTTTAATCCGTGCAAGAGGGCTCATCGTTATGCGAAATAATCGTTATGCGAATCAATTTTCCCCATAAGAAATAATGGAAATAAAATTAATCCGTGCAAGACGCCCAAAAGTATGAAAAAAAATTTTTTTTACCACATGAAATGTTAATTTTAATACACACAAACTGAAAAAGGCATGCACAATTAAATGACATTACTTTTATTGAAGATCTGGTGATGTTTGATGGGATGGGAGGGAGGGGAGAGAAAATATCTTCTTACTGTTTAGAAGGGGAATCCCCTTCCATTAGGACTTGAGGTAGTAAGTCCTTTTTCTGGGTTACTTCCCTTCTTCTTTTAATGCCACTAGGGCCAGCTTCAGAGTCACTGGACTTCTTTCGCACAAGATATCTGTCCATAGTGGCCTGTACCTCTCGTTCCTTTATGACTTGCCTAAAGTGTTTCACAACATTGTCAGTGTAATAATCACCGGGCAGGCTTGCAATAGCTGTGTGAGGGTGATTTTCATCATGAAGGTTTGCACTTCAAGCCATTAGCACAGATTTCCTTATCTTTGAAGTAGGCAACTTCTTCAATTTCTCTCTCCCCTCCTCCGAAGCAATTTCCTCAGGTTTTGGCCTCTTGCTGTTGAAGTTGATCTAGCAGCTCATCGGGTGGTTAGTATCTTCATTGTCCTCCTCCCCAAACTCTTCCACATCCTCCCCACTAACCTCCAACCCCAAGGCTTTCCCAATGGCCACAATGGATTCCTCAACTGGCACAGGATTCTCAGGTTAGCCTCAAACCCTTCAAAATCCCTTTTGTCTACCATTCTGGCCACAGTTTCTTCCAAGCAGAGTTCAAAAGGTCCTCTTTGTCACTTCCTCCCAAGCCTTACCTATAAGGTTTACACAATTGAGGATTTTTAAAGTGATCTCTCCAAAACTTTCTTAGAGTCAGTTTAGTTTCTGGGTCATTACAAAGCACCTTTCAAACAGAGCTTTTGTGTACAGTTTCTTGAAGTTGGAAATAACCTGCTGGTCCATGGGCTGCGGAGAGGAGTGGTATTAGGAGGCAAAAACTTCACCTTAATGAAGCTCATGTTTCCCCCTAAAGTCGCTCTGACACGTCTGTAGGATGACCAGGGGCATTTTCTAACACCAGGAGGCACTTAAGTTCTAATTTCTTTTCAGTTAGGTAATTTTTCAATTGGGGGCAAATGCTGGTGTTTAAACCCGTTATAGAAAAAAATTCCCTGTGACCCATGCCTTACTGTTTGCCTCCACAGCACACACAAATTATCCTTGAGGACATTCTTTTGCCTGAACGCTCTGGGAGTTTCAGAGTGATACACTAATAAAGGCTTCACTTTGCAATCACCAGTAGCATTGGCAAAAATCAACAAAGTAAGCCTGTCTTTCATAGGCTTATGTCCCGGGAGTGCCTTTTCCTCCCGAGTAATGTAGGTCCTGCTTGGGATTTTCTTCCAGAACAGGCCTGTTTCATCACAATTAAACACTTGTTCAGGTTTCAGTCCTTCAGTTTCTATGTACTCCTTGAATTCCTGCACCCTATTTTTCAGCCGCTTTGTGGTCCGAATGGCAGCCTCACCATGCCTTATCACACTATGGATGCCACTACGCTTCTTAATCTCTCAAACCAACCTTTGCTGGCCTTAAATTCACTACATCATCACTAGTTGCAGGCATTTTTTTAATTAAATCGTTTATGCAACTTCCTAGCCTTTTCACATATGATCGCTTGAGAGGGCGCTATCTCCTGCTATCTGTTTTCATTTATCCACACCAATAAGAGTCTTTTAACATCTTCCATCAAATTTCGATCTTTGTTTCGAAAACACAGTTGAACCTTTGGCAAGAACAGCTTCCTTGATTGTCTTTCTGGTGCCCACAATGTAGCGATGGTTGATTGGGGTTTCTTGTACGCTTGACTAGGTCGGCTATACGCAAATCCACTTTCATACTTATCAATTATCTCTTTCTTCATCTCTATAGTAATTCTTCCCTTTGAGGTGTAGGGTTGGCACTAGAAGCTTTCTTGGGGCCCATGGTCACTTATTTTCCAGAAAACAGCACCGAAAAATACTGTAATAATACGAAATATTGAGTGTATGCTTTGGGTGTTACCCCGGAGGCTGGTGGTAAAAAAAGGGACGGAGCGGCACATGTGAGGCTGGTGGGGCACATTGGACGCGTCTCGGAAAGGGAAAAACGGTTTTGGGGTTTTTAATGGGTATGGGGGGCAAAAATTTTCCGAAAAAAGTAACGTTATGGGGAAAAAAATCGCTATCATGCCACGTTATCGGGGGTCCACGTAATGTTAAAACCAAAACATATCAAGGAAATCTACAAATATGGTGGGTTAAAGGGTCACTTACAATTTGCACTTATCTTGACTATTTAAGGTGACAACAGTTGTTTACGTTACAGACCAAACGTGAGTTTCCAATCTTTTGTTCTTGCTTTATAATTCCAAAATAAGATAGGTTCAGACTGAACAAAAATTGTAGTCCAAATAATTAAATTTAAATCAGCAGGAGCATACAATTAAATTTTTTGAGAGCAGATTCCCCAAAAAAATCCTAACACCATGGTATTGAAGTCCTTCCGTTTTCTTTTTTGCAAGTTGATGGGAAAGGTTTTTTTAAATTAAGACACAGGGTTATTAAAAAAAATTTTAAAATTTATATGTAACAAATGGGGAAATTTGGGGGGTTAGATTTTTCGGGGGACCTGCATTTTGTAAAAAACACAACAAATGGGTCAATAGTTTTTTTTAATGGTGAAGGTCGGAAAATTTTTTTCAAATTGATGTAATTTTCCAGTTTTAAAATAGAAAGCTTATACTTTTTTGTTCCATTATATAAACCCTAGGAACTGCTTAGTTTCACGTGTAATAAAAAAAAAAATCATGAAAAATAGCAACTTATCAATATCAGATGTTACTGTGCTCCATGAGTTTCTTGTGCACTTCCATTTCGGACCCTTGTGGGAGTCTTTGTTTACATAGGCACAGCGCTGTTTATCTTGAATATACAAGGGGGGGATACTCTTCCCCCAAAAAACATTACACTCATCATTATAACTGTCACCCCGACACCATACCCCATTATATTATAACATTTATCAGCCCCATTACATTCAACACCAACCGGTTTCACACCACATTTGGCTCACAACCATCATTGCTTTTCACTCATCCCCTTATATCATCTAGACACCTCTGCCCTCTGCATGATATTCCCAGTTATCGACAAGCAAATTGCTTTGTTACTATCGAATTTAAAAAACACTCCACCATTACCCCCTAAACCGTTCAAATACTCATGCCTTTTCAGAGAGCTATATGTTTGTTACTGGTACACAAAAAATACAATTTTCCTTGCGCCGCAAAATTTTTTGTTTCAGGCACAATTGTTGCTATCCATTTTGTGATATGCACAACGCAGGTTATACCACTGAGGAAAGACTTGCCCGTCTGGAGGCATGAAGCTTCGTCAGCGAGCCTGGGGGCTCACTGCAGCTGACTCATCTGGGCTGGTGCAAACCAACAACACACTATGTTTATAGGGGGGTGTGGTAGATTTTTGGTAGTACTCCTGGGGTTACTTGTCAATCACATGTCTAAATCAGGCATGAGCGAGTATTCGACTCGAGGTACTGTAAGCCTACTGCCCATCAGGGATTAGAGTGAGGTAGATTCCTGGGGCTGGCTGTGATGGGGGCAGCTCTCCACTGCAGTCAGCATGAGCACTGTACTCCTTGGGTCTTACAGTTGATACATTTTCTGCAACATCTGTTGTTTTTTTGACCGATCATAACACTGTTCAAAAGAGGGGGCTTTGCACACCGCACACCAGTGTGACTTAGCTGGGCATTTCCAAGCAATGTAAACCCCACGCTGACTTTTGTAGCCCCGATGTGAGGTGGTCTTACAAGGTTTTTTTTGAGAGTCTATTAAACCTCACAAAATAAATAAGGAGTCCCTTGGCCATCCGCCCACCAATATCAGCTCATTAAATCAAGAGGGTTTGAAAACTTGGCCCTACCCCAGGAATTAGGACCAAGACTTGCTGACATTGGGGACTGACTTTGGGGATGACAATTACATTAGGTCCCCTTTGGGTGGGGAGTTAAGCTTTGATGTTAGATATTTGTGAGAAATTTTTCTAGAATGCTTGATCATTAGTGACAAAGACGTAGTTGTCCAACATGACGAAGCTTAATCTTTTTCTGGGGTTTCTAATGTAACTTGTAAAACCATGAAAAAGAAACCTCATGCTTGTGTTGGCGGGGGAAACAAGCCAAACATTTTTTGCGAGGGCTTTTTTTTGCCCTCAAAGGGTTTTTTTAGGAAAAGCTTTCTTTGGAAGGCTTTTTTTTTTAAACTTCCTTAATTCTATAAGTTAAACCTCCTTCATCACTAATTTGTTAACCCACCCCCCTTTCTATAAGTCACTTTATTTTAAACTGCTTGAAAGGGGAAAGTCAATCTATTTCACTTGGATCAGGGAAACTCCCTTTATTCCATACGATGGTAAAAAGGATGAATTGAGAATACTGGTGAATAGGGGAGCCCGGGGAAAGGCACTTTCACCTCTTTTGACAAGACAATAGGGGAAAAAGTGGCATGCCGGTCGTACAGTGCCTGTCTCAGACTCATTCACTGGGCCAGACTTCTCTGGAGACAGTTAACAAACACTACAATACTCATGCAAATCGTTACTCCCAACACTTCTTGCACACGTGTTATGGAGTGACAAACGAATTTTCTCTTGGTGTACAAATAAATCAGAACAAACATATTATTGTTTATAGGTGAACTTCTCTCCTGTCACACTTAAATCACCACCACCATCAGATGTAGACTAAACGAAATGTAAACTTTGCCAGATGGAGTATTGTCACATCCTGCGTCATTATGTACTGGAGTGCGATAAAATTAATGAATTCAGAGACAACTCAGAAATGTTCAAGATATGTCAAAGTATTTTATCTACAGTTGTATATTACAAACCCTTTCGGGAAAAAAATACTCTGACTTTGCTAACTGTAAATAAAGCTAATATTTTTTCATTAATAAATCATTGCAGTTATTACTAGAGGTGAATATGCGAATGGTTCACCTTTGTAACTTGTTCATCTATCAAAACTTTGGGGTCCAGTCCCAGGACCCATTATATACCTCATTAATCTGTTTTGAGTACCGCCCACAGGATGGGTAGGGGCTGCTAATAAAGATTTTAAAACCCGGTTTCCCAAGTATGCTCTGACTATGTTTACAGTCCGTAGCTTGGTGGCAAAAGCTCTCGCTTCACACAGTGAAGGTCCAGGTTTGATTCCCGGCAAAGTGTGGAAATATTAGGCGTGTTTCCTCACACCGGTTGTCTATGTTAACCCATTAAAAAATTTGGGTCCCTGGGTTTTAGTCAAGGGTTTTGGGGTCGATCCTGGGAAAAAAATGCCAAATTTTACCCCCGAAATTTTCTCATAACACATGGCTTTTTATACAGTAATATGTCATTTGATGTCAGCTAGGCTGTATCCCTTCTATATTAGAAATGAAGAGTTTTTTTTTACAATATTTTTACTTATAAATTTACATAAAAAACAATAAAACCCAATAAACGTAAAACAGTAATAGGACAATAATAAAATAAAAATATGTTAATTTTGAAGCTTCTTACAGAAATTTAACATCATATGTGACCAATTTAAGGGCGGGGGTGGGGGGGGGTTTAATACCTTTTCACCCCGGCCGCTAAACCCCAGCGGTTGATTGGGGACTGATGATTCGTGGGCAGTGGTTTAACTCTAAAAACGTGTGGTGTGGGTATGGGTAGCAGAAGTAATGGGCTCTGGTGATGTCCCCCAGGCTACGGGCTTACCCATTATTTGAAGTGGGGCATGCCCAAAGGATTGAACTCTTGTTTGGAGGCCTCGGGCCCGCTTTTGGGGGGTGTTAATAAGGTGGGGGGGCCCTGCAGCTGGCTGTGGTGAGAATGGCCATAACACCCCATGGCCACTCTCTGGAGTCTCCCTGGAGTCCCCTGGAGGGCATTCCGGGCCCGGTCCACCCCAGGCCCCCCGGGGGATCAGGGCCTGAAAAACGAGGCTTTTTTTCCTGCTGGCCGCAAGCAATCCAACGTACAACCACACCCCCGGCTGATCCGGGCACCGCTTTGGGTATTGCCCAGCCCCTCTTAAGACAACCGGGGGTTTTCCCCGTAATCCCTCTTATTGCTGGGGGGAGGCTCTTGAACTCTTGGGCCCCAGACCTTAATTGTTTTTCCCTTTAGTGACCACTGGGGGGTTTGCATTCCCGCCAAGTTTTTTGCTTTCGTATGGAGTGTTTGGGCTAGTGCATATTGGGGACCAGTCCTCCAAATTTCCCAGGTGTAGATTAGGATATATCTCTCTCCCGGCCCCTTAGTGAGTACAATCAAGTGCTTCCAGATTTTTCCCAGTAGTAAGGGTTTGATGGAATTATACTGCAGTAAATTTTCTCTGTAATTCTCTAGCTCTGCAATTTCACCTGCCTTAATGGGGATTTTAATGACAGCAGAATCCATCCTAAAAGAAAAGTGTTTTAAAAAGGTCATCATTGGCTTAGCATCTCTTGTCTTTATGTTTCATTTTCCATCCATCATTTCCTAGCAGATGTATAGTGGCATTGTTTGGTCCTTGAAGGGAGGTCTTCGGACTTACCCCACCCAGGGTTTTACATTATTTTTGTCTATTGGTGATTGGAGTTTTTAGTGTACTCAGTCCTAGTTTTTTCCCCAGTTTTCCATAACGGAGATTGGAATTTGTCTTTATTGAACATCATATTTTTTCCCTGTTGCCCCTTGGAAAACTTGGTTTATAAATTTTTTGGAGCTTTGCCGTGTCCCAAAAGGATCACTCTCGTGCGATTCTGTTTGTCTGCAAAAATGAAAAACACTGGGTTTACACTCGTCGTGTCGAATGAGAATAAGGAACAGGATAGGTCAGTACTGTCCCTTGTGGGGCAGAGCTCTTCACTATGGCAGCGTCTGAATAACTCCGTTTACCACTACTCTTTGGTTCGATTGGTTAGAAAATTGAAGATCCATCTGCCTACTTTTCCCGGTTACCCTTTTGCACGTATTTGTGTGCTTTACACCATGGTCGCACTTGTCAAAGGCTTTTGCAAAGTCTTTATACTACATCCGCATTCTGTTTGTTTTCCAGTGCATTTTGGGCCATATCATAGTGGTAAACAATGCGAAAGGGGGAAACGACCCACCTGAAACCCCTGTTGCCCTGGTTTGCAAATTTTTGGGGGTTTAGGTGGCTTGCTACCCCCTTTTTGGGGAATCTTTCAAAAATTTTTAGATATGGGACTTAAAACTATTGGGCTGAGTTCTTGGGTACAATATTCTATGATGTTTGTATGGAGTGTGCCCCCTGGTCCCTTTTAGATGGTATGCATTTCAATTGGGGATTGAACATTGTTTTTTTCAAGGACTGAAGACGCACTCTCAGGGGGGAAAAAATTTGCAAGAGGTAAACCACACTCCCCCAGCAGGAGGTCCGGATTTTCGGGATGCTCAAAGTTGCGCCCCATTTGTTTTCCCTGATATTCCAGTTTACAGTGCCCCCAAACTAGTATTTGCCCCATTTTTGTTTTTGGGTGGGGACAATCTGCTGGGTGATTTTTAATCGTGCTGGCCCTAGGCTGCACTACAGTCCTCCAAACCCCAAAAAAGAGACACCACCATCGTTGTCAGGCACCAAAATTTTCCTGGAAGGGGACCCCCCCACACATCTGTGAACATTAAAAGGTATAAAATACCGACAGATTGTTGGGAAAAACCTATGCAAAAAGTTAGGTACTTTTTTTGAAAAAGTTTCGCCTACACAGTAGGGTTTCTTCAGTCGAGTACAGAAAATTATTAAAAACAAAAAAGACTTAAGACGAGTAAAACGTCCCCTCACCCTTAAAGTTTTTAGGTGGACTGACCACCTCAAAACTTTAAGGGTATGGACTGTTACATCTCTTTAAGTCTCTTTTGCTTCTATCAACTTTTTTTGTACTCGACGAAGAAGCCTATGTGTAGGGGAAAAGTTTCGAAATAAAGATACCTAACGTTCATGTGTCTTCTAAAGACTACATCGTATAGAGGCTAGAGGCTATGACTGTGTGGATGCAGAAGAGTTTACCCAGATGAGTGTGAAAAATTGTGTGGACTCCTTCCAATGAGTCGCCTACCCCCGCAAACTCTGTTGACACCGAGCTGAGGTGGGTACCCACCTCACAAAATGGCTTTAGGACGATTTTCCAAATGATTGTTATTGCAAAAAACCCCCGCCGCAGCACGTTTTGGACTAACTTACTTGGTGTTGCAGCATATTCCCGATCTTCAAATTCCCAAGCCTACTTTTGCCCCCTTTTGGCTTCCCCCCAAAAACCAGTGAAAAAGGGGGCATTTTTTCCTGCAATATTCCCAAACGTAATTTGTCCTGCCTCACCTCAGAAAATTCCCCAATCCAAGGGTTTTGTATCCCCAGTATAACTACAGACTCAGACACAGCTTCAGACGGCTTGAGACACTGGTACTTCTGGCATGCTCTCTCGTAGCACCCCGGGCCCACAGTTAAAAAATCAACCCCCAATATCCAAGACACTGGCCAGGACCTATGGGGGAAAAAGGGGAAGATCTTTTCTTCTGTAAAGGGGTGATGGAGGAGATCATCTACGGTACTCGAGGTGCCCTACCAGATTTTCCCCCGGTCTCAGATGTGAAGACACGTGGGGCGCCGTCGTGTCACGGGACGTCTTTTCCAGTTGGTGTCTGTCGTAAGAAAATGAGCGGTCTCCCCTTTCCCGACCCGCTCTTTGTTTAAACTAGGGGTGCCCGTTTTCTCCCAGCTAACTTATCCTAGTGTTTGCCTACAAAACGGCCCATTACTCCTATGTTAAGGGCTTAGGGTTTCTTTATCATTTTCTACAGATGCCTTTGTAAACCTAATATTAGTGTATACCCTAAATTCCTACTCCTTTCCCCAAGAGTAAATCTATAAATTAAAAGACTTCCAACAACCGCCAACCAGGAAGGCCTTTTTTGGGAGGTTTAAGGCCGTCCCTCAGCCCCAAGGCCAGCTGGGTCTGACTGTGGAATATTGGACCCAAAAAAATTTCCAATCCCTCCCGCCGCGAAGTAGGCGCTAAATCTAGATCAATCTGCCTCCCCCAGGCCCTCCCATGGGCCCCTGGACTTTGGGGCCGTTCGACAGGTGTCGGCCGCTCAGCTCACTCAACCTTGGTTAATTTCTATGTCCCGGGCCCACCGGGGACCTGAGAGGTAAAAGCCTGTTGATGGGGCTTATATCTCGACACCGTTCTTCTTACTTTTCCCCATTCTCAACGCCCCGCCTTTTTGGGTGGGGGGACACTCCAGGTCAAGAGGCCAGTATGCCCTGGGGGCCTCGGATTCTACACACCAGGTCCCCTTTACTTGCATCATCTTTTTTGCCTCGGGGGGCGGCACCATAGAAATGTTCCCCAAGGGTTTTGTCAAAAATCCTGCGCCACACCTGGTTCCATTTGTCCAATGTTTACCAGTCGTTGTGACTCCTGTGCATTCTTCATTTTATGGGGGGGCCATCTGGCCCCTAATAATCCAGCTCCTTGGGGAAACTGACTCAAAATTGAGGAAGGGCTCAATCCTTCTTCCCCAAAAAGCATGTGATTGGGGTAGAGTTCTTTCTCGTCAATCCCCATTTTGTACAGGTCAGGGCCTGTTATTAACTTTTTTCCTCTACTCAATAAAACTGTCCTCAGTTCATCACAGCTCACCCTCCTGCCGTGCAAGACCTTCCCAATGCCCTTTTGACGTCCCACCATGCGTTAAGAATCCCCTTGCCGGGCGCCCGGGACCTATGAACCCCATCGCACTCTATTCTCTTTAGGGGTTCTCGTACTTCTCCGTTGTCCCTAAGATTCCTGAAAACTTTTTTCGGCCCCTAAAGCTTGTGCCCTTGTCCGAGATAATCAATCGCGGGCACGGAATTGGCGTAAACCCCCTGAACAACCTTCACGAAAGCTCTGTTTCTATCTTCGCCCAATCCAAATGCCCGCTCGAGAGTGGCACAAGTAAAAACAGGCAGACATTACTTTCCCGAGGGCCCTCCCTTTTCGCTCCTGGGGTTTTCAGGGAAAGCCCCCTATAGTCTATTTTCCCACCTCTCAAAAGGGCCCGTCACTATGTACCCGCTCCTAGGGAGGGTGGGGACCGGGGATGGTAGGGTCCCCCATCGTACTGCCGGGGAGACCGTGCAAAATCTTTACACCCCTTTTTACGGCACCGACCCTTTAAAACCCCCGTAATTCGACGTAGGGATGTGAGGGATCTCCAAACCCCCCATGTAAGGTCCTCTGATGGGCATTTATCAAAGCTCTGTCGCCCTCCCTCCTTTCCCAGCACACGGGATATTTGGCCCCATAGCTGAGCTCAGAGTTTGTATTTTTCCCTGCAACTTATTGCCCCGATGATCTAGGAAAAAATCCCCAAAGAGTGAACCGATTGCTGTTCCCTGAGCGTCATCGTTGGGCACGGTCCTGAGCCAAACCCGTGCCGGTCGCAAGTACTTCCCCGCCTCGGAAAACCTCTCGCTTTGGTACTGCCTTACCAATATTCTCTGGGACCCACTAGAGAAAAGTCGACCTTGGCTTTCCTTGTCATGCACTTCCCACAAATCGAAATACCATTTCCGTGACCCATAGTTTTTTTTCCACGGGAGTAGCGCCTGGGGTCAAAAAATTTATGCGTGTTAAACCCGATCCCACTCCCGGCGACTGTTTCTGGCGTGGGTCGCCCAACCAGGTTCAGCTCCCAGCTTTTGCATACATCCTCCCTCGAATGGTTGGTGTCAACAAACCCCAAAAGGGCGAAGGGAGTCTGCCTTTGCTCAGCAAAGACCTCCCCGGTCAGCTTCCCCCCCCCATCAGGCTTCCTCTTTAGCCCAGGTCTTCTTTCCCTTTATTTCCCCCTCCAGTCCCAACACCGATTTTCCTCAGGCAGAGTAGCCAGCATAGTCCGTTTTACGTGCCCCGCAACTTTGGATTGTTTTTCCCCATTCTCTCATGGGATGTTTTCCGAAGGGATCTCCGATTAGACTCTCGGTAATGTCCATCAACAAAACCTTTCTCTGAGGGGGTACCTTGCCCTGTTGTCTACATAAAAAAGGGGCTTCAGTAAATTTTTTAAGTGGGCTATTCAGTTCCAAGGGGGTATCTATGGTAGCTTTAATAAGAGGGGAAATAGTGGCACCAAACAACACTGCCCCCGAATCTATGGTACAAACCCTTTCTTTTTGGGGACTCCCTGTTACCAACCCCAAGAACCTTGTGTAGTCCCCGTCCTGTAGCGCAACCCAATAAAGTAGGGAAGGCTTTTCTAAGTCTGCCGCATAGGCACTGTTCTGTCTGAATCTCAACAACACATCTGCTAATTTCTGCGTCAGGGAGGGCCCTGTGAGCAGACAGTCGTTCAACGATGGCTCTCGGGGACTCGCCTGTGAGCTGCAGTTGAAGACTACTCTGATGGGAGTGGTTACCAACTCCTTGGTGACTGCCATGTGTGGAAGATAATGGGTGTTTTCCCCAGGGCTGGCATTGGGCACTTTCTCAATGAACCCAAGGGCCAGCTGTTCCTTAATAATATCATCATATTTCCCCACCAGACCCTTCTTGGTCAGGCTGTTCACCAATGAATTCAACTGACCACGTGCCCTCTCGAAATTAGTGGGCAGCGTTGGGTGGCCCGGTTTCCATGGGAGTCGCACCCAATACTGTCCGTCCCTGAACTGCACATGGTTCAAGTAATCTCGATACGTCTCTTCATGTTCGGGGGGCGCCTGGTCACCTTTAATCCCTACTACATCCAGGTCCCATAGTTTATGGACCGGCTCACTGTTGGATATGCCAACTTGCGCCTCTGACAGACCTTCGTGCACACCAATCCGCATCACCAGTACAGCCTCAGTCGCTGTAATACCAGAGCCCTCCTTTCCCGGGGTCGCAGGGAAGTGAGCTGGTACTCTGCCTCCTACGATATACCCCGCTGGAGTCCTGTACAGGCCAACGCCCTCCCTGATAACCCTTCTCGTAGACACGAACTCGTCTATGTAATCCCCTCCTACCAAGATGCCTACATTACTAACATTGTCTGTAGCAATGTCTGGTTCCGCTAGCTTCACACCCAACTCCCTCAAACGTTTGACTGCTGCAGCCAGTCTCCTAGTAGTAATGATATTGGGCAGCCTCTTCACCATCAAGGCTGAAATTTCCCGTCGATGCCCGGCTAACCTGACTGTCACATTGACTACTGGATAAGACCTGCGTGGGACTTCCTCACCAAACCCTTCCACGTTCATGTCAACTTTACCAACTGTCTCCAGCTTCAACCTAGTTGTTAGACTCTCCGCTATGAAGGATCTCTGTGCCCCACTGTCGAAGAACAAACGGGTCGTTTTAGACTTCTTCCCGTTCGCGACCACCGCCATTATGGTGGGCAAGGCCACCGAGCCTTGAAACTGCTCACCAGAACAAATTCTCGGTGCCGTACTCACCACACTCATCGCTACTTCTGACTTGTTCTTGCTCTCCGCCCTTTCTTGCGGTTTGCTCTCCTTAACTTGTGCTAATCCAGCATCATTAGGACACAGTGCACTGTGGTGCTTTCCTTTCCAGCAGCCCCGACACCCCCTGAGCATGGTGTTACAGTCCCTGGCAAAAAAGGTTCTCCAAAACACTTAAAAACAAAGTCCCCAACTCTCTTTTAGCGAGGGAAGCCCTTTGGTTTTTGGTGGTGAAGCTTGAACACCCTGAACAAAGAAGTTTTTCATCCAAAAAAAGCACCGTTAATGGGGGCCCGTTTTTGTGGCTTCTCCTTGGCCCTTTTGGGTGGAGGATTTCCGCCCTGGGGCAAAATTTAAGGGGCCTTTCCTTGTAGGAGGGGGGTTTGGGTTTCCTTTTCTCTCAATGTTGGGGGGGTTCCCCCAAATTTTTCCCCTTGGTAGGTAATTTACCCCCTGCCCTTTACCCCAAAGGGAGGATATGAGCCCCCCAAACCCCTTAAAATAATTTGTTTTATCGTGAACCTTTTTCGCCCGATATTTTTAAGTGTAAACTCATGCACTGTCTTTGTTTGGGCCAGTTTCCTTGAATCACCTGGCTAAGGCCCCTTTCTGAATCTTTTCTCATAATGCAATCTGTGAAACTGTTTGTCAACTAATAATCCAATAGGGGAATTCCCCCAGGCTTTGCCCGTCATGTCGGAAACCCCTCCAAAATCCAACAACCGAAAAAGTTAGTCCCTTTATCTCCTCAGTGTTGCCAAACTTTGGTCTTCAAATTTTGGTTTTTGGGCCCAATGTTTGGTAATTAGTGTAAGTAATCTGGTAGTGCCGGACCAGGTCTAAGGCTTTACCCCTTGAGCTGGGGACCGCAAAAAACTGCAACTTGGCGGGCATTGAAAAAATTTTTTTCTGTCGCCCTATGGTTTTCTAAACGGGTTTCCCAGAAAGAAATGTACTCGGGTTTAAGGTTCCGTCGAACGTTGGAAAAATTCAACGGGGGCAATTTGGGGGCAACATATTGACGGGGGTGCGGTTTTTTGGGGGTTTACCTCGGTGTTAAAACCCCCCCTTGGAATACTAGCCTTTAATGTCCCTTAACTTATCTTTGGGTACATTTTCTTTCCCCTGTTTAAAATTCCCTCACCCTTACCCGAATTCGTCCTACCGGGTTTGAAGACTTCCCGGGGTTTCCCTTTCATCCGAAATTTGCCTTTTTGCTCATATGCTGAGAATGTGTTCTTTAGGTTTCCCTTTTTTCCCCCCAAAAACTCTTAAAAGCAGTTTGCAAATCCATGCGGGTCTACATTACGCGTTGGAAAAGTACCCTTGACCTTTTATGCATTCTTTTTCAAAATCCCTTTTGGTATGCTGCTCTGATCCCCTTAAATTTTTTTTAACACTGAACTAAAATTCCTGAACCCCCATCTGCCATTGTCGAATTTAAAAGGGGGATGGCACAAAATTGTTCTTTTACCCGGGAAACCCAAACGCATGTCACGGTGTTTGGGCCCCCAAAAATTTGAACGGATTTAAGGTTTCCCTAAAACAAGTTTTAAAAAATTTTTTGTTATATTGACTTCTACTTTTGAACCCAAAAATTTTCACTTTTGCTTTTAAACCCCCAAATAAAAAATTTTTTTGGGTTTTGGATTTTAAAAGTTAAAATCTTCACTTAACTTTCTTCCCAAATTTTTTAATTACGGGAAATTTAACCTAGCTCAGGTATTTTTTCAAAAAACCCACAAACATAAATTTCAAAGCCCGATGAAAACCCAGAAATTTTAAGGGGGGTTTTGCAGTAAAAAATTTAAAAATCATTTGGGTTTAAACAAAAGGGAAAATTCAACAATTAAACTTGGAAACAGTAAATAAATAATGAATGTAAAGCTTGGCCTGGCCCCCCTTTTCTCTGCTAGTTGGATGGTTGGATAAGGTAAATCCTAACCTAGCTAGTGTGCTATAAAAATTAAAAAATGGGTTTAAAACTCCCTGTAAATTAAAAACTAGGAAAATCTGTCCTAGCTACTAAACTTTTTGTAAATATTCCAAAAAAGCCCAAACCTTTAAATGTGGCTTCCTTGAAAAAACCACTGTAAAAAATTAACACCAAGTCCCCCTCTCTGGATTTCTGAAAACATTGTTAAAAAATTAAATTAAAAGAAACTCCCACCTACCTGGGTGCCCGTAAATTAAGGGAAATAAAAAATTCTGGTTATAGGCACTTTGGGTAGCCTTTGTGTAACTTTGACCCAAAGGGGGCTAACTTAACCTAACTTTTTTTTTAAATGGTTCCCAACTTTGGCCCAGCTATGATAGCTTAACCAACTTGTAAAACTGGTTTCCCAACTGTGGCCTTTTGCTTGATATTTTAAACCAAACCGGTTTAAAAAAGGGTTTTAAATTGGCCCAGCTATGGGTGCTTAAAACCCAACTCTGTTTTAAAATGGTTCCCAACTGTGGGGCCCACTATGATTTGCTTAAACCCTACTATTCCAATCACGGTTTTCGAAGGACCACTTTTGTGAAAAATTTGTGTGGGGTTGCCTCCAAATGAGTCGCCAACCCCGGGAAACTCTGTTGAAAACCCAGCTTGAGGTGGGTACCTCAGACTCACAAAAATGGCTTTAGGACAATTTTTTAAAATGAAGGTTTTTGCAAAAACCTCCCCCCCTGCTGCAAGTAAAAAAAGGCTAACTTTTTTTGGTGTTGCAGCATATACCCGAAACTTCAACTTTCCCAAACCTAGCTTTTTTGCCCCCTTTTGGGCTTCCCCCCAGAAAACCAAAAGGGAACCGGGGCATTAATTCCGCAATAATTTAAGGGGAATTTGTGTCCTGCCTGCAAACCTTTAAAATTCCTATATCCCGAGGGTTTGGGTCCCCTAGTTAAAAAATATGCAGATCAGACACTAGCCCTTTAAAACGGCTCTGAAACAATGGGGAAAAATTTCTGGGGGGTTTCTCTCCCTGTTCACGCCGGGGGCCCCCCCCTTAAAAATAAAACCCCCAATCTCCCAAGGGCACTGGCCAGAACCTTCGGGGAAAAAATGAAGATTTGTCTACTGTAAGGGCCCGATGGGGGGGATCATTTTACGGTAAAATCAGGTGCTTTTAAGGGTTTCCCCCCAGGGCTCAGTTGTGGGAAAACCCCGTGGGGGGCCCTTTGCTGGGTCACGGCCCGTTTTGTCCCGTTGGTGTCTTTTCGTAATTTAAAAAGCGAAACTGATCTCCCTTTTCCCGGCCCTCGTCTCTTTGTTCAAAACTAGGGGTGCCAGTTCTCCCTAGCTAATTATCCCAGTGTTTGCCCCATTTTTCAGCCTAATTTCTAAACCAAAGTTTTAAAGGGCTTAGGGCTACTTTTTTAAATTTTCTACAGATGCCTTAGTAAAACCCAATATTAGGGGTACCCACCAGTAAAAATAAAATTTCTCCTTCCTTGAAGAGTAAATTATAAATTAAAAAGAGCTTACCAAAAAACCCCAAACCAGAGAATGCCTTGTTTGGGAAAGGGTTTTTAAAGGGGCCCTCCGGCCCCAGCCGACCAACGGCCATGCTGGATTGGGGCTGGGGGAATATTTGGACCAAAAATTTCCACATGGGGTTTTCCCCTATTAAAATCTGTTTTTTGGGGGGGTGGATTTTTGGCTGGGGGAGTCTAAATGAATCTGGGTTTTCACAAAAGGGTTTGGGGGGTGGGGGCTGGGTCAGCCCTAAGGCTGGGGACTGAGCTAGCTGTTGTTTTTGTTTCATGTGTTTTTTCCAGTGTGTATCTGCTTATTTTTGGGTCAGTTGTTGTAGACTGGGCATTCTGTGTGTTAGACTTTACTCCTCTCCTATCTTCCCATGTTCTATATACTCCGGGTAGACTATTCAATAGTTCCTCCTTTTTTTCGTGTTTATTGTTTATTAACCTCCTGAGTGCTTTCCTGATATCTGTCCATTGTTCCACATCCCTGTTGCAGATCCAGAAACACCTATCTAGGTAGATGTCATTTTTTGGTTGCAGTGTTTATTCTTGCACAGGTAACATGATGTTTTGAAAAGCAAAGGTTGCATGTGATTCTAGATTTTTTCCCAAGAGCCTTTTCACATGTCCCACAGGATACTGTACTGTCATCCTGCTTGTATCCTATTTGCAACTGGGTACCACAAGAACCTGATCTTCACTTTACCTTTCAGCTCTGCACGCAGGTGTGGGTGTTATAGGTCAGTACATGGGTATGTGAGATGTAATTAGTATGGAGACTTATTACCCATTAAAAACTTTTATGTTGTATAACATCATATATCATACATCCTACAGCATCTGATTCCTGTCATGATCACTGCTATTCATCTCATCCTGGGCTTCACTTTACTTTTCAGCTCTGCAATCAGGTGTGGTGTTATGTGGTCAATACATGGATATGTGGGATGTAATTAGTATGGGGACTTATTGTACATCTTATTTCTGTCATGATCACTGCTGTTTATCTTGTCCTGGACAGTTATATGTAGTGGTGGTGGCTGGATTTCGGTGATGAAAGGTAGTTCGGTGGTCAGGGGTATGGGTGCCAGTGGGGGGGAGGACCATCCCCGCTGGTTGGGGTGTCGGAGGGGGAGGGTGGCAAGAGGATTTGGTAGTGGTTTATCCTTTTCCACTATCTAATCACTGCAAGTTCACTGTTTCCCTGCACATCGATCCACTATCTCATTATTTAATTACTTCTACTATGGCTTAATACTCATCCAGTTTGTATCCCCACGTCCCCACTTTACTTGGTTTGGTGATAGGTGGGTTCGTGGTATGGGTGCCAGCAGGGGGGGAACCACCCCCGCTGGTTGGGGTACGAAGGGGCGGGGAGAGAGGTTGGGGGATCAGTGGGGTGACCGTAAACTTGCACAGTTTGTTCCCATATAATTACACCATAGCTTACAGTAGCACTCGGATTTAAAAGGATTTAAAAGGATTACTCTCATCCACAATTTAGTACACTATATCACTTCCTATTCAAATCCTTTTTCCTCGTTGTAACACCTGTACGATAGTTTACATTTCTCTGTCGCCTCTGGCAATAATTTTCCTGGTGGTGATAAGATAAGATAAGATAAGATTTCGTTCGGATTTTTAACCCCGGAGGGTTAGCCACCCAGGATAACCCAAGAAAGTCAGTGCGTCATCGAGGACTGTCTAACTTATTTCCATTGGGGTCCTTAATCTTGTCCCCCAGGATGCGACCCACACCAGTCGACTAACACCCAGGTACCTATTTGCTGCTAGGTGAACAGGACAATAGGTGTAAGGAAACATGTCGGAATTTCCACCCACCGGGAATCGAACCCGGGCCCTCCGTGTGTGAAGCGGGAGCTTTAGCCACCAGACCACCGGGCCACCGGGTCGACCCATATATATATTCCATATATTATACACTATGTATTGGATATTTGACAGATTGATGTAATCCACAATTTCAGATCATTATCAGAGGCGTCTCTAGAGATGGTGCCACCCGGGGCGGAATCTCTGGTGTCACCCCATAAAATTCAAGGGCGGGGGAGGGGGGGGGTAAACTCCAGTTATGTCAGTACTGCATGACCAGTTATGTCACTACTGCATGACCAGTAACTAATGTTTATCAATGAGAACGTTTAAGGGCCATAAACTGAACAGGAGAATACTTCTCGACTTTATTAATAATAAAATAAATAATCGTAGTGATATTGAGGAACAAACTCAAATACCACTTTGAGTGCAGGCAGCAAATCTTATATTTATTCATCTTCAACAATGCAAAAACAAAAACAAAAACTTGAAAAATAAAGAAAAACATTGCAATATCAGAGAAACACTAGTTCCCATCTGACCTTGAGTACAGGTAACATCTCAGTGAATCTGATCTTAAATTTCCTTGCCTTCAATCCTGCAAAATCGCCTATCTCATCATCAATATCAATGATTTTCCCTATATAGGCTTATTTGTACTTTGTTAATATATAATAGACTATATAGAAACAAAGGATATTTCTCTTATGTTGGTACAGCACTGTTTTGGACATTAGTGTCATCTTCTTTAGAGGTTCTATGGTGTGATCCCTTAAATGGTGTTACCCGGGGCGCCCCCCCCCCATACGACGCCTCTAATATCACTGAACATCAATACCTGGCCATTCACTATATTCCTAATATGGTATGAGAAACAATCCTTCAGTATAAAACACGACCAATTGTATGGTATCATCTTTAGGCCTACACACTGCTCTCCTCACTTTTTTTAATAATAATATCTTATATTCTCCCATAGTTTTAGCAGTAATTCTTTTCCATTTCTTAACTTTTCTGCTCTCTGCGTTTATGATAATCCCTGATCTTTATTTCCCCTCACTGATCTACGTTCACTGCTAGTCACAAATCATTTCCTATATGACACCTTCCATAACAACCGTTATACCGAGCCTGGCACTCTACACATAGCACTATAAAACTATTTTTTTCCTCTTCAGTGAACACTGATGCTCCCCTTCCTTGGGTTTAGAAACGTATATGCACTTTAGGCTTTCACACGCCTATTTTCCACACACTGTCCCCTCTGGGACCCCAGATACACACGAAATTGGCGGAGCTCAAACACGCGTGACTTCCCTGGTGTGCCCGGTGCCTGTTAGTCTCTGGGATCATTTTCTTTTTCCAGGTTCTCTATGGGTTTGGGGAATTAGTGTTTCATGTGCCCCTTCCCCTCAGACCTCTATCTCTTTGAATCATGTTTTGTTTGATTTGTGAAATTCAATTTTTATATAATTAGTGAGTTACTGAAATGGGGAGGGTGATGTCTCTAGAGACACTCGTATTTTTACTCCAATGTAGACCTTATGTATCTTACACATAAGATTCAGTATAAGCTGTAATTGTGTTACAGCTCTAGGTCGCCTAAGATAACTTGAGTACAGGATAACCCCAAAAAATCAAAGTGTCTTATTCCCATCACAATTAAGTAATTTATTTGGTATATAGCTGGCTCTTGGCCCAGGTATTTAGAGAGAGATATCGATCAAAACAAGAGGTAATCAGTACACTACATAACCTACATTTTATTCAAGAATTAAAAGAAATAAAATTTTATACAACAATGGTAAAAAACATACGTGAAATACAATTTTTAATATGGAAGGCTTCGTCAACAATATACAATTTTATACAGCAAAAAAATACATCACAATGATATTATACATAGCCTTCGTCCCTTGGGGAAATTTTAGGGTAACCAGCACTTATCTTACTTCCTACCCCATTATTTTTGTCTGTTTATCTTCAATCTCTTGGCGTTTTGCATGCTGTTACCAGAGGCAGACGACCACCCCATACTGAACGAAGGAGGTGACTGCATTACAGTAGAATACTTTATGGGGTGGTAATGGAAATAAATGGTATAAAATACCGACACAATGGAATATAAAACACATATGCAGTATAATGTGATCCTTTATTGACAACGTTTCGCCCACACAATGAGCTTTTTTCAAGTGACAAATGGATCTGTTTGTGACTTGAAATAGCCCACTGTGTGGTCGAAACGTTGTACATAAAGGATCACATTATACTGCATATGTTTATATTTCCATGGGGTGGTAATATTGTGGGGTGGCATGGGTAAAACACGAACCCCATGTCTTTTACACCACCTGCTCCTTGTTTCAATAATTTTAAATGTTTTTCTGATCACCTTCAATGGTATTAAAAACATCTGTAATAGTACACCCCAATATTTCCTCATAATGGAAAAAAGCATTTCTTCCTTACATTTTCAATTCCTGTGGGATAAATGGTTGAGCAGTTTAATATTCGCTGGATCAAGTGGGTTTGATTCAATAAGTTGTTCTTTAAGGTATAAACTCACAGATTTAAATATTAGTTAAATAAGGTGCGTGAAAGCTAGAGGTATGGGATAAATTTTTTTTTCCAGGTTCTCTATGGGTTTGAGGAATTTGAGTGTTTCATCGAGAGAGTTCTGGGGGTCAACGCCCCCGCGACCCGGTCTGTGACCAGGCCTCGTGGTGGACCAGGGCCTGATCAACTAAAATATTTTTATAAATTTTATTTATACAGGAACAATAATAAAATATTTAATATATACAATGATAAAATGTTCCATAAACGAGTGCAAATATCAGTGCAGACAACACTCAGCAATGAGAGTATTAAACAAAAAAGATGAGTGATTATGAGTCTGGGAAGAATAATATAGTGAACTTAAATCCTGAGAACGAAATGTAAGACAAAATGGGACAAGTCAGGTGAACTGTGTCCCCACTCACCACCTATCCTCACCCAGTGTGAACTGTCTTCCCTCTCACCAACTATTCTCCCCACCCAGTGTGAACTGTCTCCCCTCTCACCACTTATCCTCCTGTGGAAATTTATTGGGTCCTAAAAGTTCCACAGGGCAGATACGCTGTACAAAGATCCCATCAGGCCATTTATGGAACGACTGAGTTGGGTGGCCCTTAAACCCACCCAAAACACACACACACACACCCGGGTGGCTGAAGGTGGTTGGAAGATACTTCTTAATTGATAGATTTACCCTTCAGGGAAGAAGTAGGTAGTTTATACTGTTAGTACACTAATATTAGGATTATTGAGGCAACTGTAGAATATAATAATGTAGACCTAATAGGTAGTAATAGGCCGATAATGTAGGCAAACACTAGGTTATGTTAGCCAGGGAGAACTGGCAGCCAAGTTTGAATACTGGGGCACCGGTTTGAGGCTGCAGTGCCTTTCTTCTAAGACTAGACACCATCATAGCAACAAGTGCCGTGATCAGCAGGCAGTGCCCCCACGTGTCTTCACATACTAGACCTGAGAAAATCTGGTGGAGGCACCTCGACGTACTGTAGATGACCTCCTACGTCAGGCCCATACAGTAAGATGAGACTCCCTTTTTCTGTAAGATTCTGGCCAGTGTTGGGGAAAATTGCGAGTGAGTTGAGCTGTGGGCTTTTTGAAGTCACAAACAGCTCTACCTGGGGTGGAAGGTATGCGAGTATTTACAGTCAGGTTCAGAATGCTGAAGTCAGGTGGAGAATGCTGCATCTGATGATGTCCCGAGTATGTACGAAGAATCCTGGAATCATCGCTTAATCTCTATATTTTACACCTTAAACCAGAATAATGGCTTCTATAACATAGCTGAACCACTTGCCAAGAAACTTCTTCATCGCTATCCCACATAAGAGCATAGAATGGAAGAACACTACAGAAGGTCTGCTCACAAACTTACCCAATCTCCATTCCAAGCTCCCCAAGATTTTAGACTGTAAAACCCCCACTCGGTACATCATCAGATGCAGCATTCTCCCCCTGACGTCAGCATTCTGAACCTGACTAAAATACTCGCATCCCTTTCCCACCCTAAGTAGATCTGTTTGTGATTTTAAAAAGCCCACTGTGTGGGCAAAATATTGTCAATAAAAGGATCACATTATACTGCATATGTGTTTATATTTCATCGACTCTGTTTTCTACACAAAATCTTACTGCTCCCATTACGAATCCACTGTAAGGATCCCTTACTATCAGACCAAATTACAGTGTCGCTAATATTTATCTCTTCCCCAATTTATTTCTTATATAATTAACTTATATGACACCTGTGGAAAATTCTGGGGTATTTTTCCCTAAAACTTTTATTGTATCATGTAAATATGTAATGAGTTTTGCTGGGCCAAAATATTTTTGAAAGTGGAGAGAACCAACAGAGAAGCCTGCATATGTGTTGAGGTCCGAGAGGGGGGCTTGGGCATGCCTGGGTAGTCTTGTGGAGCATAGCATAGGTCATGGTATCCTCATTAACATGGAACCAGGAAATTGGCAGTTCTGATGGCCAAACCATGATTAGTGGTCTCTCTTCTAATAGGAAGTATTGTAACTGTTCTTGGTGAAGATTGAGGGAACGTAATTTATGAAACCGCCATAACAGGGTGGAAAGAAAACAATAGTGTGTATATGGATTTCAGTAAGGCTTTTGGGCAGGGTCCCACATCAGAGACTATTGGAGGAAAATTAAGGCACATGGAATAGGAGGAGAATTTTTTCCTGGTAGAGGCATGGTTGACAAATAGGCGCAGGAGTTGCATAAATGGGGAAAAAACAGAGTGGGAAAGCATCATCAGCAGTGTTCCATATGGGTCAGTGTTGGGCCCCCTGTTGTTCACAATCTACATAAACGACATTGATGAGGGCATAAAAGAGACATAAGCAAGTTTGCCCATGACACCAAAAATAGGCCGTCGAATTCATTCTGACGAGGACATTGAGCACTCCAGGAAGATTTGAATAGATGATGGGAGTGGTCAGAGAAGTGGCAGATGCAGTTTAATATAGGCAAATGCAAAGTTCTAAATGTTGGACAGGAAAATAACCATGCCACATATAAACTAAATAATTTATTTTTTTTATTAACACACTGGCCGATTCCCACCAAGGCAAGGTAGCCAAAAAAAGAAAAAACTTTCACTATCATTCACTCCATCACTGTCTTGCCAGAGGGTGCTTTCACTACAGTTTTTAAACTGCAACATTAACACCCCTCCTTCAGAGTGCAGGCACTGTACTTCCCATCTCCAGGACTCAAGTCCGGCCTGTCGGTTTCCCTGAATCCCTTCATAAATGTTACTTTGCTCACACTCCAACAGCACGTCAAGTATTAAAAACCATTTGTCTACATTCACTCCTATCAAACATGCTCACGCATGCCTGCGGAAGTCCAAGCCCCTCGCACACAAACTCCTTTACCCCTCCTCCAACCTTTCCTAGGCCGACCCTACCACACCTTCCTTCCACTACAGACTGATACACTCTTGAAGTCACTCTGTTTCGCTCCATTCTCTCTACATGTCCAAACAACCTCAACAACCCTTCCTCAGCCCTCTGGACAACAGTTTTGGTAATCCCGCACCTCCTCCTAACTTCCAAACTACAAATTCTCTGCATTATATTCGCACTACACATTGCCCTCAGACATGACATCTCCACTGCCTCCAGCCTTCTCCTCGTTGCAACATTCATCACCCATGCTTCACACCCATATAAGAGCATTGGTAAAACTATACTCTCATGCATTCCCCTCTTTGCCTCCAAGGACAAAGTTCTTTGTTTCCACAAACTCCTAAGTGCACCGCTCACCCTTTTCCCCTCATCAATTCTATGATTCACTCATCTTTCATAGACCATCGCTGACCTCGTCACTCTCAAATTATCTGAATACATTCACCTCCTCCATACTCTCTCCCTCCAATCTGATATCCAATCTTTCATCACCTAATCTTTTTGTTATCTTCATAACCTTACTCTTTCCTGTATTCAATTTTAATTTTCTTCTTTTGCATTCCCTACCAAATTCATCCACCAACCTCTGCAACTAATGTCAATCTTAATATTACGGATTGCGAAAAAGATTTAGGAGTCCTAGTTAGCAGTAATCTAAAACCAAGACAATTGTGCATAAGTGTTTGCAATAAAGCTAACAGAAGCCTTGGCTTCATATCAAGAAGCATAAATAATATGAGTTCTCAGGTTGTTCTTGAACTCTATATATCCTTGGTTAGGCCTCATTTAGATTATGCTGTGACTGTATAGGTAGCCTTATAAAATTTCCATATCTTGTTGTTGGTCCTTCGTGAACTGGATGTCATCAGTGAAAATTACTTAACTGAATTAATTAATAATTAAGTGACTGACTGAAGGAAGTGGGTATAAGGTACACAGATTTAACTAATTGTGTGGTGGATTATAATAAGCCCACTTAATTGCTAGCACATGTGTGGCTAAGATTTATACAAGATTAAGAGGTAAGAATTACCCTTATAAAGTGCCTACTTAAGTTGCATAATCGGTGATTATTAATTCTCAAACCATGGCTCGATCTGAGGAAGTTAATGTGGGTGGCAAGTCCATGGATATTAAAGCAAAGAAAGCATCATTGGAAGCTCAGAAGGGTCATGTTACTAAATCATACAACAAGTGTATAGAGTTAATGGTACAAGAAACGGTAAACCATGATGATTTAAAATTACACCTAGATGCCTTAGAAAAAATATATGAGTCATATAAATTATGGTTTAAATACTGTGAGAGATATCTGCTTGTGAATTGTGCAGATGATGATGAAAGGGAGTGGCTGTTGGCTCAATATTATGTAATGGAGGACAACATTCTGTCCTGTAAAACTAAGACTTTGAACAAGGTAAAGGGTGTAAAAATGTTGCCGGTTAACCAAGTAAGGTAAATTAGATGTGTCTACCAAAACTCACAAAATTATGCAAGCCTGTATTTAAGCTATCACAGCTAGGCCACAGTTAGGAACCAGTTTTACAGAGTTAGGTTAAGCTATCATAGCTAGGCCACAGTTAGGAACCAGTTTAAAAAATTAGGTTAAGTTAGCACACCTAGGTCAAAGTTACACAGAGGCTAGGCCAAGCTGACTATACACAGAAGTTGTTATTTGCAGTAATTTACAGGCAGGCCAGGTAGGCTAGAGATGCTTGTGAATTTAATTATTTACAGTGATTACAAGTAATCCAGAGTAGGAGACTTGTGTGTTAATTATTTACAGTGGATTTGCAAGGTAGCCACAGTTAGGCTAGGCTTGTGGAATATTTACAAAAAGTTATAGTAGCTAGGACAGATTTAACCTAGTTATTATTTACAGGGAGTTATAAAGCCAGGTTTAAGTTATAGCACACTAGCTAGGTTAGGATTTACCTTATCCAACCATCCACACTAGACAGAGTAAGCTGGGCACAGGCCAAGCTGTTTACATACATTATTTATTTACTGTTTCACAAGTTGAATTGTTGAATTTACTTGTGTTAACCAAGTGATTTTAATTTGTATACTGCACCCCTTTATTGTGTGATTTTCATCGTCTTTGATTCATGTTAATGTGGGATTTGTGAATTATACCTGAGACTAGGTTAAGTCCTGTAATTATTTGCTGGCATTGTACAGTTAAGTGCTAGATTAAGCTTTCACATCGATACACATTTTTGATTGGGATTTGAGAGCTAACAGTGTACATTTTTGATTCATAGTAGAGTCAATATAACAAAGGGAATTGTTAAGCTTGTTGAGAAGCCTTAAGACTCGTTCATTCTTGCCTAACACCGTGACATGCTGTGGGGTGGACTGGGTAAAGAACAATTAGTGTCACACTCCTCATTAAACTTCGACAATGGCAGATGGGGGTTCAGGAGAGTCTAGTTCAGTGTTAACAAAATTAAGGCGATCAGTAGCAGCATACAAAGGGCATCTGAACAGAATGCATAACAGGTGCAAGGCTACTTGCCAACGCAGTAATGTAGACTGCGATGATTTGCAAGACTGCTTGAAGAGTTTGGGGGAAAAATGGGAAGCCTATGAACGAGCATTCTCAGCATATGAGCAACAGGCTATTGCGGATGAGGAATCCCAGGGAAGTCTTCACCAGGCTATGGACGAATTCGATAAGGATGATGTAGATTGTCATCAGGAAATGAATATGTACAAAGATAAGTTAAGTACATAAAAGGCTAGTATTCCAAGGGTGGGGTTGAACACCGCAGGTACCCCAAACAACCGCACACCTGTCAATATGTTGCCCAAGTTGCCCCAGTTGAATTTGCCAACGTTCGAGGGAACCTTAACAGAGTACATTGCTTTCTGGGATCAGTTTAGAGCCAGATAGATGACAGAAACGATTTGTCAGATGCCGTCAAGTTGCAGTATTTGCGGTCGCAGCTCAAGGGTAAAGCCTTAGACCTGGTCCGGCACTACCAGATTACTGACACTAATTACCAACATGCCAAAGACCAATTAGAAGACATGTTTGGCAACACTGAGGAGATAAAGGTAGCTATACTTTATCGGTTGTTGGATCTGGAGGCTTGCCGACATGACTGTCAAAGCCTAGAGAAGTTCCGTATTGAGATTATGAGCTTGACAAACAGTTTCAGAGATTTGCATGATGAGAATGATTCAGAATGGGTCCTTAGCCAGGTGATTCAGAGGAAACTGGCTAGCACGACAGTGCATGAGTTACACTTAAAATATCGGACGAATAGGTTCACGATAAAACAAATTATTGAAGGGTTAGGGGATCTCATATCTCACCTGAGCGTAGGTCAGGGGGAGAAATTACCTACCAAGGAGAAGTCGGTCAACTTCCCCAGACATTCGAGAGATAGACCTAAACCACCTCCTACTAAGGTAGGCACGTATTATGCCCAGGGCGAGTCCTCCACCCACAGGGCCAAGGGAGAAGCCACTAAAGCGGCCAGTATGAGACGGTGCGTGTTTTGTGATGAAGAACATGCTAGTTCAGGGTGTTCAAGCTTCACCACCTATAACCAAAGGGTTCAATGACTAAGAGAGTTGAGACTTTGTTTCAAGTGTTGTGGAGAACATTTTGCCAGGGACTGTAACACCCATGCTCAGGAGTGTCGGGGCTGCTGGAAGGGAAAGCACCACAGTGCACTGTGTCCTAATGATGCCGGATTAGCACAAGTTAAGGAGAGCAAACCGCAAGAAAGGGCGGAGAGCAAGAACAAGTCAGAAGTAGCGATGAGTGTGGTGAGTACGGCACCGAGAATTTGTTCTGGTGAGCAGTTTCAAGGCTCGGGGGCCTTTCCCCCCCAATAATGGGGGGGGCCGGGGGAAGAAAAAAAAAAGGTTTGTTTTCGAAAGGGGGAAAACCCCCTTTAGGGGGATAGGAAAAGGTGAAGCTGGAGGGGTTGGGGTTGCAAATGAAGGTTTTGTGGGGAAGAGGGGTTTTAAAAGGGTTTTTTGAGGGTGGGGCCGGGGGGGGAAATTTACCCGAGGTGAAGGGGCCCCCCAATTTATTACATGGGAAGGGCCATAAAATTTTGGGGGGATTTTGGGGTACTAGGGGCCTAATTGTCCAGAAATGGAATTTAATTTTGGGTGGGGGGATTCTAAACTTCCCCGGGAAGGGAAAAAAGGGGGGGGTTGGTTAGGTTTGGGGGTTTGGGAAAAAAACCGTTTTTTGGGACCCGGGAAGGGGGTTGTATTTAAAAAGGCTGAGGTTGGGAGGGGGGGCCGAAACTTGGGGGGTTGGGATATCGACAGTGAGCCCCCCAAAAACAGGGGGTGGTGGGAAAAAAGGTGAGGCCCCCCCCGAAATGGAGGTTGGAAAACCAGGCCAGTTGGGGGGACAGTTTGGGGCCGTCCAGGGAAAAGGGAACCCAAGTGAAATTTAAAGGGCATTTTCTTTATTCTTTAAAAGGCAAAGGGGTTTTGGAAATTGAGAATTATTAGGAAAAGGGGGGGTTTCTTTAAAAAGGGCCCAAAACCCCCACCGGGGAAAAAAACCCCTTTCTTAACCTGGCAGCCCCAAAGGGTCGGTAAAATTTGGAAAGTTTAAAAAGGCCCCCGGGGGGGAAGGGGAAAGGAGGCCGGGCCCCCGGGAAAAATTCATTTTGTTGAGTTTTCGGGAAAGAAACAATCCTAGGGGAGCTTCAAACCTTTCCTCGAGGGTTTCCAAGGAAGGGGACACCGGGGGTTGGAACGGGACCCAAGAAGGGTTGATCAAGACGGGGCAGTTTTTTTGGGGCCATAGCAACTTTTAAAACCCATGGGCAAAAAACGTTTTGGTTAAGGGGAAAAAGAAGCCTATTTTTGAAACAAATCAGGGAAATTTTGTTAAAAGGGTTTTTTGGGGTTTACCAAGGGTTAAGGAACCTGGAACTGTTAAGGGGGTAAAAATTTCCAAAGGGGGGGGTTTTTGGGAAGTGCAGTCACTCGGTGGGTTTTGGTGTTACGGAGTAATAAAGGAAAAGGTTGGAAAAAGGGGTAAGGGGAAAAAACAAGGTTTTGCGGAAAAAGTAAAACGTTCATTTTTGGGGTTTTTTCACCCTAATTTTAAAGGGGGGGGGGTTAAAAGGGACGGGAGCAAAACTTTTGGGAGCCCAGAAAAAAAAATTTGGGGGGGTTTTTGGGGGGGGGGGAAAAATTGGGGTTTTAATTCCCCATCCATCGGGGCCGGCGGGTTGTTGACCTGGATGCCCCGGGGGGGGGGAAAAAAGGGGTTTTGGGGGGGCCCAAAAAAAACCCCAATCGTTTTGGGGCCCCCCGGGATTGCCCCCGGGGGGGTTTTTAAAAGGGGGGTAGGGGGGGAGGGATTTGGGGGGGGAAAGGGGGGGGGGGGTGGGTCCCGGGAATTTTAAAAGTTTCCCCGGGTTTGGGGAAAAGGGGAACGGGAAAATTTTTAAAAAAGGGGAAAAACCTTTTTGCAAAGGGGAAATTGGGCCAAAAATTTTTTTCAGTAAAAATAGGAAAGTAACCCCCAAAAAACCCCCCCCAAAAGGGGGACCCGAAGTGGAAAAAAGCCTTTGGTTAAAAGGCCCCGGTTACGGAAAGGGGGGGGGGCCAAAGAAACGGAGAAGAAATTTTGGGGGTGGCCCCAAATTTTTTAACCCCTCCTCGTGGAAAAAAATTTGGAGTACGGAAATGGTATTTCGATTTGTGGGAAGCTGCATGACAAGGTAAACCAAAAGGGCGACAGTTGTCTCTGTGGGTCCCGGGGAAAATTGGATAAGGGAGTGCCAAAAACGAGAGGTTTCCAGGGGGGCTGGAAGTACTTGGACCCCGGGAGCGGTTATGGCTAGGAGCGGTCCAATGATGACGCTCAGGGAAAAAGCAAATTGGTTCACCATTGGGTTTTTTTCCTAGATCTGCAGGGTAATAAGATGCGGGGAAGAATACAAAAAATCTGAGTAGTATGGGGCCCAAACTCCCCCGCTGTGGGAAAGGGGGATGGGGACAGAGCTATTGATCAAGATGCCCTCAGAGGACCTTACATGGGGGTTGGGGGGATACCCCCCACCTGCTAGTCAGAATTACTGGGTATTGAAGGGGCGAGCTGCCGTTAAAAGGGTGCTAAGAGTTTCACGGTCTGCCGGAGTACGTTGGGGGGACCCCCCATCCCCGGCCCCACCTGCCCCCAGGAGCGGGGTACTGGACGGCCCTTTGAGCGGTGGGAAAGTTTATGGGGCTATCACATTGAAGAACCCCGGAGACGATAAGGAGGCCTCAGAAAATATTGTTGCCTGTTTATTTTGCCCCTCTCGAGCGGTCTTTGGGTTGGGGGAGAAGATATGACAACGAAAATTTCGTGAAGTTGTTAGGAGGTTTTTCCGCAGATTCTGTTGCCCCCGTTGTTATCTCGGACAATGGCACAAACTTTGGGCGGCCGAAAAAAGTTTCGGAACTTTGGGGCAACGGAGAAAATCGAGAACACCCGAAGGGAATAGAGTGGGGGAGTGGAGGTTTAGTCCCAGGGCACCCTGGCAAGGGGGTTTAGAACGCATGGTGGGCACAGTAAAAAAGGGGCTTTTGGAAGGTCTTGCCGGAGGAGGGTGGCGTGATGAACTGGGACAGTGTTTGTTGAGATGAGGGAAGGTTAATAAAAGGCCCTGACCTACGTAAAAATGGGTTGACGAGCAAAGAAGCTCTCACCCCCCAAACCCCCATGCGTTTGGAAGAAGGATTGGCCCTTCCCTGAATTTTTAGCAGTTTCCCAAAGGAGCTGGATTTTTATGAGCCCGATGGTCCCCCCCTCAAAAAGAATGCACGGGGTCCAACAGATGGGGGAATTGGGAAAAAGGAACGGGTGGCGCGGTTTTTACTTTAAACCTTGCGGGAAATTTCTATGGTGCGACCCGGGCAAATAAAATGTGTAAGTGAAGGGGACTGGTGCTAGTAGAAACCGAGGCGCCAGGGCTATGGCCTCTTGACCCGGTATGTCACCCCCCCCAAGGTGGGCGGTTTTTAGAATGGTGAAATTTAAAAAGAAGGGGTTTTTTCGGACTTTAAAAACCCCCAACAGGGTTTTACCCCCTTGGGTCCCCACGGTGGGACGGGCATTGGAAAATTTGACAGGGTGGGGAGCTGACGGCCCCACGACCTGTTAACGGCGTCAAATCCAGGGCCCATGGGAGGGCCCGCGGGGGCAGACTTGATTAGTTAGCGCCTACCTTTGCGGGGGAGGATGTGGGGGAAAAATTTTTTTGGTCAAAAAGTTCCCCCAAACTCGATCCGGGTGGCCGTCTGGCGGTAGGACGGCCCCCTTAAACCCCCCCAAAAAAGCATTCTTGGTTGGCGGTTGTTGGTAAGGCTTTTAATTTATAGATTTACTTTCGGGAAGGGGTGGTAATTTTGGTAGTACACTTATTTTTTGGTTTACTAAGGCATCTGTAGAAATGTAAAGTAGACCCAAAACCCTTTAAAAAGGTAGTAAAAGGCCCAAATGTAGGGGAAACATGGATAAATTAGTAGGGGAAATGGCAGCCCCAGTTTGAACAAAGACGGGGTCTGGAAGGGAGACCCGCTGCTCTTTTCGCGACACCTGGACAAGACGTGCCGTGATCAGCAGCGGCGCCCCCACGTGTTTCAATCTGAGACTGGGGAAATCTGGTAGAGGCACCCGATGTACCGTGATGTCTCTCCCTCGCCCTTACGTAAGCAAGTCTTCACCTTTTCCCGTGGTCCTGGCCGTGTCTTGGGATATTGGGGTTGAGTTTTTAACTGTGGGCCCCGGGGTGTACGGAGGGCATGCCAGTAGTACCAGGTCTCAGAGCCCCCCCCTTTTAAGCTAGTGTCTGAGTCTGATAGTTTTATAGGGGTACATACCCTCTTGGATTAGGAATTTTGAGGTGAGGCGGAATATTCGATTGAATATTGGGAATTTTGCTCCCCGGGTTTCACATGTTTCGGGGGAAATCCCAAAAGGGGTAAAACTAGGCTTAGGAAGTTGAAGATCAGGATATATGCTGCGACACCAAGTAAGTTAGTCCTTTATACGTGCATGCAGGCGAGGTTTCTTGCAATAACAATCATTTGTGAAAATCTGTCCTATAAGCCACTTGTGAGGCTGAGGTACCCACCTCAGAGCTCGGTGTCAACAGAGTTTGCCAGGGTAGGCGACTCACTTGGAAGGAGTCCACACAAATTTTCACACTCATCTGGGGTAGACTCTTCTGCATCCATCACAGTCATAGCCTCTAGCCTCTAGTACAGATGTAGTCGTTAGGAAAGACACATATGCAACAGTTAGGTATCTTTATTTCGAAACGTTTCGCCTACACAGTAGGCTTCTTCAGTCGAGTACAGAAAAGTTGATAGAAGCAGAAGAGACTTGAAAACGATGTAATCAGTCCATCACCCTT
Source organism: Cherax quadricarinatus (assembly GCF_026875155.1). Classification (NCBI taxonomy): domain Eukaryota; kingdom Metazoa; phylum Arthropoda; class Malacostraca; order Decapoda; family Parastacidae; genus Cherax; species Cherax quadricarinatus. The sequence goes on along the minus strand of NC_069450.1, from coordinate 1,732,825 downwards.
AAAGTTTTGAGGTGGTCAGTCCAGCTATATGCTGGATATGGGTGCTGAAATTCAGGTTGTTGTCAAGGTATAAGCCTAGGAATTTTCCCCCATTATTTCTGGTAATTAGAGTGTTGTCAATCTTAATGTTAATTTGTGCATCTCCTGCTCTGCTACCAAACATAATATAGTAGGTTTTGTCAGTGTTAAGCGTAAGTTTATTGGCTGTCATCCAAGTCGATATTCTAATCAGCTCCTCATTCACAATGGTGTTGAGGGTGGCAAGATTAGGGTGAGAGATGACATAAGTCGTGTCATCAGCAAAGAGAATGGGTTTCAGGTGTTGGGATACGTTTGGAAGGTCATTGATGTATATGAGGAAGAGCAGGGGACCAAGGACACTTCCCTGCGGAACTCCAGTATCAAGTGGCCGTGTTGATGATGCTGTGTCTTTAGTGGTGACGTACTGATACCTATTAGTAATGTAAGATTTGAAATAAGCAAGCGCATGGCCTCTTATACCGTAGTGATCAAGTTTGTGGAGTAGGATTTCGTGGTTTACTGTGTCAAAAGCTTTTCTTAGGTCAATAAAAATTCCTAGTGGATATTCCTTATTTTCCAATGCTGTGTAAAGCAGATCTAGCATTTTTATGATTGCATCATTAGTGCTTTTATTTTTCCTGAATCCAAACTGGCAGGGGTTGAGTATGTTTTGAGCTGTTATAAATGAATACAGTCTCCTGTGCACGAGTTTCTCAAAGATTTTGGATAGCAATGGTAAGTTAGATATTGGCCTATAGTTGTTTAAGTCTGTAGGGTCACCACCTTTATGTATTGGTGTAACCCTTGCCATCTTGAGTAGTTTCGGGAAGGTGCTAGTCTCTATTGACTTGTTAAAAAGTAATGAAATAGCATGCGAATGGACATGGGCCGCTCGCTTGTACAGTAATGGTGGGACATGAGACAGATTCCCCTAGTTATTTTTAAGTGACTTTATGATCTCAATGACTTCCGTGGGCTCAGTTGGTGCAAGATAGAAGGAATTAGGGAAATTTCCATCTAGGTAGTCCCCGGCATGGGCATTGGTATGTGGGATTTTACTGGCGAGATTAGATCCTATGTTTGAGAAGAAGTCGTTTATCTTGTTAGCTGTGTCAGTGGGATGTAGTGGTGTTTCATTAGGTTTAGTTAGGACAATATTCTTGGTTTTTTCTCAGTTTGTGGGTCCCTAGAATCTGAGAGAGTGTTTTCCAGGTCTTTTTTATATCTCCTCTAGTGTCTGTGAATCTACTGGAGTAGTATAGTTGTTTGGCTTTTTTTATTACTTTGGTGAGAGCTGATGAATAGTGTTTAAGAGTATCTTTGTGTATTAAGCCCTGTCTATATTGCTTTTCATATTGGTGTTTCTTGTCTATGGATTTCAGAATGGTGCTGGTTAGCCATGGGCAACCAAGCCGTTTGTTTGTGATCTGTTTTGTTTTTATAGGACAATGTTTGTTGTATAGTCTAAGTAATTTGTTAAGAAAGATGTCTGTCCAGTCATCAATACCATTGGCCTTGGAGAATTCTGTAGGCCAATCAACAGTCTCTAGGTCAGCTGTGAACTTCCTTACTGAGGCCTCGTCATGGAGTCTAAATGAGACTTGTTGTATTCAAGTGGTGGTTTACTAATGTTTGTCAGGAGGAAGGTAGGGTAGTGGTCTGTAGTGCTATCTGTGATTATCCCTGATTTAAGGGGGGCTAGTATATTGGTCCATATGTGGTCTATTATGGTTGCACTTGTCTCAGTGAGCCTGGTTGGTTTAGTTATTGTTGGTATGAGAAGTGTGTTGTTCATATTGTTGATGAAATCAGTTACAGGCTGATCATCTAGTAAGCCAAGGTTGATGTTGAAGTCTCCAGCTAAGAGAAGGTGGTGCTTATTCATTTGTCTGTTTGTTATTAGTGACTTTAATTTCTCACTGAAATTTGGGATGTTTGTGTGAGGTATCCGGTAAATGGCACCGATTGTTATAGGCGTCTTAAGGTTTTTTACAGTAAAATTAGCAAAAATGTATTCCCCATATTCATCACTAAAGCAAGTGGTGCTAAGACAAGATAATTGGTTAGAGTAATAGATTGCAATACCACCCCCAACTTGGTTTGTTCTGCAGTTGTGAATTGCTGTGTATCCTGGTAGAGGGCAGATATCTATTGTGTCCTGCTTAAGCCAGGTCTCAGTAAGAATAATGCAGGAGAAGGGTGTCTTTAGTGATTCAAGGAGTGCTAGGAGGTCATCATAGTGTTTGCTTAAGGACCTGATGTTGTAGTTAAGTACTGATAGACTTTTAGCATTGTTTAGGATAGTGGTGGCTTGTGATGCTGTGTAATAAAGGCAGTTACTTTCCAATAGGTTTTGATTGGGTGTCAGATTATGGAGGTTTAGATCAGGGTCAATGTGATCAATCATCTTCTAGGTTTAAAATTATGGTTATTTATATCCTGAGTTGTGTGTTGAGTTCTACTACTGATATCTGTAGTGGTTGGAAGTTTGGACAAGTATATAGCTGGAGTATTTTGGTCATGTAGGGTATAGTCACTACTACACATAATGAAGTTGATGTTGTCTATGTGTTGTGCTGGAATGAACTAAAGTACAACTAGGTATAAACTAGTAATATAAAAATACAAATTAAAAATAGAACAAGACTCTCACTTGTAATTGCACTAAGGTCTAATAATGACTTTTGTGGAGTCTATGTTTTGAGCTAGAGTGAGCTAAAGTACAATAGGTTTAATCTAATAATATAAAAGTACAAATTAAAAATAGCACTAGTCTCTCACTAGTAATTGCACTTTGGTCTAATATAGTGAATTTGGTATTGACTATGTCTTGAGGTAGAATGAGCTATGGTACAACTGAATTTAATCTAATAATATAAAAATACAAATTAAAAGTAGCACCAGTCTCTCACTAGTAATTGCACTATGGTCTAATATAGTGAATTTGGTATTGACTATGTATGAGCTAGAAAGAGCTATAGTACAACAACTTTAGTCTAATAATATAAAAATACAAATTACAAATAGCACCAGTCTCTCACTAGTAATTGCACTATGGTCTAGTATAGTGAATTTGGTATTGACTATGTATTGAGCTAGAATGAGCTAGAGTAAAACTGTGATTAATCTAATAATATAATAAAGGAACAAGACTCTCAATTGTAATTGCACTACGGTCTTATATAAGTTGTTTACAAGAATTAGAGTATAATTAGATTTAAATTGACAGGATAAAATACACAAATTAAGGTAGCAAAATAATGATAAAAAAAAAAATTGATAAAAATAAAAATGGCAATGACTTGGTTATAATATGCTAGTAAGACAGGATGATATAAAAGTTGTAGTTGAAAATACTAGGTTAAAAAAGTATGGAATAAAAATGGTCAATAAAAGAAGTTTACAATAAGTTTGATCAATATAGTTTAAAGTAAAATTGGGCAATAATAGGGATTTAGAATAAAATTGGGCAATTGAGTATTTTTTAGAGTGAGGTAGAATTATTGAAGACAAGTTATGGTTAGTTTATAAAAAAATAAGATGGAACAGTGATGTGGTAAGTTGTAAAAAAGGAGATAGATTCTGTAGATATTAAATACAATTAAGACTGAGGTAGAATGGTCGTTGAGTACAACAATAACAATTAAAAGTAGTTGGAGTATTAGAATTTTAGGGGGGCACAAATTTATGACAATATAACACTAACGGTGGACTATGGGTATTATCTGCACTTTACTCTGATTCTGTTAGTCCAGCCTCACTTAGGAATGTTTTAAGGTCATGTTCTGTGGAGATGAAGTATCTCTTCCCAGTGGGCTGTTTCCTAACTGCTATTTTTCCATCCCTCACAAGGCACTGGTGGATTTTTTGGGCATAGCGCAATTTTCTTAGCCGATAAAGAAGGTTTTGTCTCATTTTGGTAAGGCATTCATTGATGTAAACATCAGTTTTCATAGAAATAGATGTTTTTAGTAGGTTATTTCTTTGTAAGCTAGTTTGGAATTTTAACAGCACTGTTTTTTTACCTGCTTGATAGCCTATCAGTTTGCAATCCTTTAAGTCATCACTACGTATGTTAAGGCGAAGGTGGTCCTTGATAAGCTGTAGGGTGGTCTCCATGCAGGTCTCTTGGGTGACTGTGGGTGGGAGATGTTTGCTGTTAACTACAACAGCGTCAGATAGCTGCTGTTGGTCATTATGGTCTTGGAAGTTGGTTATGACATTGGCAAGTTGTTGGTCCACTCTTGATCTTTCCTAATGTTGGTAGTAAGTAGGGTGACTTGGTCTTGTAGAGTGTTGATGGTGTCTAGGGACCGGGTGTGGGTGTTGCTTTGTTGTTCTAAAGTGTCTAGTTTATGTTCTAGAGCAGTGATCTTGTTGAGGTAATCTGCATTGCTAGCCTTTAGTTCCTGCATTTCTTGAGTTAGTTTGGTGATCGTTTGGTTCTGAATCATAAGGAGTTTAGCTATTTCTGGGTCGGTGATCTTGACATCAAATACTGGGAAGGAGTTATCTTGGAATGTAGCGGCGGCCATGTTTGTTGTTGTCTGTCGTGTGTTGTGGTGATGTCGGTGGTGATGAGGGTTTGTGTCCTGGCTGGCAGTACTACAAGTTTTCCTCGTGTTATTACTGCTCTCACCTTTGATGTTAGGAGTCCTTAGCTGGTTACTGGATCTTCTTTTATTGTTCTGACCCTTGTCCATTGGCTGTGGCTTCGGGTGAATAGTAGGCGATGGGTGTTGGGTGAATGTTGTGGAGTATCACTTCAGTGGCAGCGGGGTAAGAGTTGCTAGAACGAGTCCTATTAGTTGGTAATTTGTGAACTTTTGGGTGATTTCTGCAGTTGCTTTATATCATTCTGGGTATCCCCACATGTTAGTGTTATGCGGGTCTTGATTAGGTCATCACTGGGCTGCTGGGAACCTCAGGTAGAAGTAAAAATAGAGGACAAGGTTCCTGTTGCCGCTGCCGCCGCTCACAAATAAGTGTTACAGTGTTGGTGTAACTGTCACCCTGGACAATGGGAGAAAATGTATTAATGCCATAATTGTAGATAGGCTCACAGAGAATATATCTACAATACGGCTTTTTTTTTTTTACACAGGGTTTGACAAGGTTAAGGATCCCTAGCTTTATTGACAAGCTATTTACAGGTTAAGGATTCCTAACTTTATTGGCAAGCTAAGAGCTGTTACCTACATCAGGTCATTTGAAAGCATTTTTATTGTTATGAGACATACAAGTAGGGAACAGGATGAAGTTGAAGCCATCTGTGGGCCAGCATTTTCATGTGATCAACTGACTTTATCTCGTTGACATCATTTTGCTGTTAGGTAAGACATATGCAACAGTTAGGTATCTTTATTTCGAAACGTTTCGCCTACACAGTAGGCTTCTTCAGCTGAGTACAGAAAATTTGATAGAAGCAGAAGAGACTTGAAGACGATTACATCGTCTTCAAGTCTCTTCTGCTTCTATCAAATTTTCTGTACTCGACTGAAGAAGCCTACTGTGCAGGCAAAACGTTTCGAAATAAAGATACCTAACTGTTGCATGTGTCTTACCTAACAACCTGTCGGTATTTTGTACCATTTTATTGTTCACATCATTATGCTGTACGAATGTGTTCCATACTCGAGTCATCCTGGGTATATATGATCTCAGATGGAGTGATGTTCTGGAGAAGGGTACAGCCAGAGTGAAGTTGCTGCTTTCTGCCCGTCTTGTGGCATAAAAGCTTGTTTCATGCTGTCCTCGAAGTGGATCCAAGTGTGGTACTTTGACAATATTGGCCTTGTACATAACAGTAAGGCCACCCACATCCCTCCTATGTTGAAGGCTCTGCTGAAATGACAGATCTATTCAGGATGGGTCCAGGCGAGAGATGAGACGTCTTGCTCTGTTCTCTACTCTATCAAGCAGTCGCAGATGAGAGGGGGGCAGGTAAACCAAGAAAGTGGAGCATACTCAAGGTGTGAGTGTACAGTGGACCCCCACATAGCGACCTTAATCCGTGCAAGAGGGCTGGCTGTTATGCGAAATGTTCGCTATGTGAATGAATTTTCCCCATAAGAAATAATGGAAATCAAATTAATCCGTGCAAGACACCCAAAAGTTTGAAAAAAAAATTTTACCACATGAAATATACATTTTCCTACACACAAAGAGAAGGATACATGCACAATAGTAGAGTAGTACATGCACAATATATATTGTGCATGTACTACTCTACTAAATGAAGAATAAATGACACTTACCTTTATTGAAGATGCAGCAATGACTGATGAGACACTGTGTCCTGGGAGTGCCTTTTCCTCCTGAGTACTGTAGGTCCTGTTTGGTATTTTCTTCCAGAACAGGCCTTATCACACTGTGTATGTCACTACGATTCTTAAATCTCTCAAACCAACCTTTGCTGGCTCTAAATTCACCAATATGAGCACTAGTTCCAGGCATTTTCCCTGTTCACCTGGGTGTTAGTCGACTGGTGTGGGTTGCATCCTGGGAGACAAGATTAAGGACCCCAATGGAAATAAGTTAGACAGTCTTCGATGACACTGACTTTTTTGGGCTATCCTGGGTGGCAAATCCTCTGGGGTTTAATTGTTTCTTGGTATTCTCAATAAGCCACACCAACAACGGTGCTACAGCAGCAGCAGCAGCAGCTGACGATGTTACAGCAGCAGCAGACGATGCTACAGCAGCAGCAGCAGCAGCAGACGATGCTACAGCAGCAACAGACGATGCTACAGCAGCAGCAGACGATGCTACAGCAGCAACTGACGATGTTACAGCAGCAGCAGACGATGCTACAGCAGCAGCAGCAGCAGACGATGCTACAGCAGCAACAGACGATGCTACAGCAGCAGCAGACGATGCTACAGCAGCAACTGACGATGTTACAGCAGCAGCAGACGATGCTACAGCAGCAGCAGCAGCAGACGATGCTACAGCAGCAGCAGCAGCTGACGGTGGAACAGCAGCAACAGACGATGCTACAGCAGCAGCAGACGATGCTACAGCAGCAGCAGACGATGCTACAGCAGCAGCAGATGATGCTACAGCAGCAGCAGACGGTACTACAGCAGCAGGAGCAGCTGACGGTGGTACAGCAGCAGCAGCTGACAGTGCAGCAGCAGCTGACGGTGATACAGCAGCAGCAGCAGCTGTACCACGAATAGTAGCGATGGTTGATTGGGGTTTATTATACAACCTGGCCAGCTCGGAGACACGCACTCCACTTTCATACTTATCAATGATCTTTTTCTTCATCTCCATAGTAATTCTCACCCTTATTGCTGTAGGGTTGGCACTAGAAGCTTTCTTGGGGCCCATGGTCACTTATTTTCCAGAAAAAAATCACCAAAAACACTGTAATAATACAAAATGTTCCGATTGTATGCTTGGATGTTACCGCGGAGGCTGGCTGGTAAACAATGCCACCCGCGGAACATGTGAGCGTGGCTCAGGCCGCACATTGGACGCGTCTCGGACGAAGGCCGCTGAGCGGGTTTTTGTCCACTATGCAGGGCAAAATTTTAGCGATCAAAGCGTCCGCTATGCGGATTGTCCGTTATGCAAGGCGTCCGTTATGCGGGGGTCCACTGTACTTGTGCCTCGTACAGAATCTTGCAACCCCTACTGTCAAGCAGATGCGAGATACGGCGAAGTGCTGTAAGCTTCCTGGCTGCCTTGTTTGCAAGATTTACAATATGGTTCTTCATGGTTAGTTTGGAGTCAAATTTCACCCCAAGGATATCAACTTCTTCTCCAGGTGCCAACACCCTCCCATTCATCCTTACTAGTGCACCAGCATTACCATCATGGTGCCTAGAGACGATCATCATTTGCATTTTCTCAGGTGCAAATGTTACTTGCCATCTATTTCCCCAAGCTGATATAGCTCTCAGCTGGTGATTGATTTTAGCTTAGAGCGCTGGCATTTCTTCTCTTGGATAAGCGAATGTCAGTGTACAGTCGTCGGGCATATGCATGTGATTCTGGGATGAGATGAAGAAGGTCGTTGAAGTAGACATTCCATAACAATGGTCCCATTTACGCTTCCTTGTGGAACTTGCCCCAATAGGATGTCTTGCTGATTCTGTTCCATTGAGAACTTCACTTAGGATCTACCATGAAGGTAATCACGAGGAGACATAACGTAGAGCCTGCAATTCCTAGTGCTTGAAGTTTTGCTAAGAGGCCCTGGTGCCACACCCTGTCGAAAGCGCGAGCAATGTCCAGTGCTACCACAGCTGACTTGGATTCATCCAGTGACTGATGCCACTTAGTGGAGAGGTTAAACAACAGATCAGCAGCAGAGTAGCCTTTCCTGAAGCCATATTGACGATCACAAAGTAGTGAGTGGTAAATCAAAAAACTCTGTCATTTGGGCTTAAGAAGAACATAAGAACGAAGGAACACTGCAGAAGGCCTACCGGCCCACGCGAGGCAGGTCCAAGTCTCCTACCGGCTTAAGCCAATGCACCCAACCTAGTCAGGTCAGGTCACATTGACTTAAGGGAGGAAAAAACGGCAACCGACCTGGTGCAACAAACTATAGGTTTCCCAACTCACACCCACCCACATCCACTCATGTATTTATCCAACCTATTTTTAAAGCTACAAACGTTCTGGCCTCTATAACTGTACTCGGGAGTTTGTTCCACTCATCCACAAACTCTATTACCAAACCAGTACTTTCCTATATTCCTTCCTGAATCTGAATTTTTCCAACTTAAAACCATTGCTGCGAGTCCTGTCTAGGCTAGATTTTTCAGCACACTATTTACATCCCCTTTATTTTTTCCTGTCTTCCATTTATACATCTCAATCATATTCCCCCCCTAATTCTACGTCTTTCTAGAGAGTGCAGATTCAAGGGCCCTTAGTCTGTCCTCATAGGGAAGGTTTCTGATACATGGGATCAACTTTGTCATCCTCCTTTGTACATTTTCCAGAGAATTTATATCCATCCTGTAATACGGTGACCAAAACTGTGCAGCATAATCTAAATGAGGCCTAACCAAGGATGTATAGAGTTGAAGAACAACCTGAGGACTCCTATTATTTATGCTTCTTGATATGAAGCCAAGGATTCTATTAGCTTTATTGCGAACACTTATGCACTGTTGTGTCTTGAGATAATTGTTTCAAGGATCTTACCAGTGATTGACAGGAGTGACACTGGTCTGTAGTTGCTGATTTCTGCTCTGCTCTTCTTTTTGGGAACAGGGACTACATTTGCCTCTTTCCATAGAGACGGCCATTTACACTGTACTAGGCAGTAAAGCTACGGAAAGGCTTTCGCGTGATGTAAATTTGGCACCCTCTGGCGTAAATAATGATTCTGTGGGGTCAATAAATATTTTGATAGGTAGTGACTATTATGCCTCCTTTGTAAAAGGTATGGTAAAGAAATATGGAGTTAGCCTTCTAAGGATTGCAGGAGGTCATGTGATGTATGGTAGGCTTCCTCATACTGATAATGAATGACTGGAGGAAGCCATAAATACAGTCACTGTCTGTCTTACACATGAAATATCACCCCAGTGTAAATATTCTTCAATAGAGGGTGAAGTTGAACCTGTGTATAAATTATGGGAGCTGGACAGAATAGGGATCAATGTAAATGAATAAAGTCCAGATGATTCTTTTACTCGGGAGCAATACCAGAAGGATGTTAAATTTGAATCTGGACAATACTGGGTGCGACTCCTGTGGAAGCTGAACCATCCAGAATTACCAACAAATTGCAGGATGGCATATGGGCAATTGCCCAGCTCCGGGAACTGAGCAAGACACCAGAATTGTTGTGAGGAATGAATCTGGAAAGAATTATACAGTGAACTAGGCCTATAGGTGTTACCACACAGTGGGTCGTGTTTTGTACTAAAGGACTGTTTCTCATCTCATATTCAATATAGTGAATGACGAGGTATTGATGTTCAGTGATATAGTGATGCTAAATTGTGGATTACAGCAATCTGTCAAATATTCAATACATAGTGCATAATATATGGAATATATTCATGGGTCGATCATCACCAGCGAAAAAATTATTGTCAGAGGTAACAGTGAAGTGTAAACTATCGTACAAGTGTTATAACAAGGAAAAAAGGATATAAATGCAGTGATATAGTAAACTGAACTTGTGAATAAGAGTTAATCCTTTTTAATCCCGAGTGTAGTGTAAAATTATGGTGTAATTATATGGAACAAGTGTGCAAGTTCTATGCACACCCACCTCCCAGCCCCAGCCTCGTGCCCCCCCACCCCATTCCCTGGATCCTATACCACCCATCCAACAATCCCACCCCCTGGCCCCCCCTCCTTGCACCCTCAACTTTCCACAGACCTGTACTCTCCAGCTTACCATCTCACTGAACAGACCCCTCCTCCCATCTTCCCTACCCTCTTCCCAAGGATTCCCATCACCCAGGCCCCGCCCACTTACCAGCCACCCCACCACCTAGCCCACACATAATAAATAACACCATCCACCACATACACCTGCTTAAAAGTAATCATGTATAGGAATAAAGGTTGTTGTATAAGTGAAAAATTTTGGGGGAGAAATATGAGGGACATTGATTGTGAAATATGTGGTAAAACATCACATATATCACCGGTTCTCCAACGCGGAAGTTATACTTTTGTATCAATCTAATCACATATTACTTGGTTAAATAAATTTCAGTAGATCCTTCATGTGTTAACCCAAATCACCGACCAGATATGCTTTAAATAAGTGATCCATTGATCAGATCCGACTGGTTCCAAACCCTTGACTTGTTCCGAACCCTTGACCAGTTTCAAACGGGTTTGTTGGACAATAAAGCAAACTGTAAACAGATTGGGTATTAGGAGCCCTTATCAAACACAAACAATAAACATAAAACAGAAACGTACACAGGTAAGCTGTCCTAATATACAAGTACAGTTAGAAATAGAGATACAAATAGCCAGATCTTCACTTTAAGGAGGTTATTAGTAGAGTATTCAAGGGGTTACTAGTAGAATTACAGTAAATCAACCATTCAAATCAGATTATGAAATTCTGTGTAGTCTGCAGTAAATCCACATGGATTATTTGCCATTTTTGTGAAAATTGGTGTCACGCCCCTTGTGCAGATATCCAAGAATTATCTACAAGCAGTATTAAATCAGGGAAGTGTTTTTGAGTACGTGGACTAAAATCACATTGGTATTCAAAGAGGATAACATCAAAGTAGCCTTCATAGAAAACATGGAAGCATTCTATAACAGATGGGAAAATAAAAAGTCTGGGCTGGATGGTACCACCCTTGGTGATGGCCATGTAGTCAGAAACGGCAAGGCTGGAGGTGCTGCCCTGGTAGACCGTGAATGTGGGCTGGAAGTGCTGTCCTGGTAGACAGTAATGGTGAAGCTGGAGGTGCTGTCCTGGGAGACAGTAATGGTGAGGCTGGAAGTGCTGTCCAGGTAGACAGTAAATGTATGCATGAGGGAATGCATATAAATGGCCTTGAGGGAGACAGGAGCTGTAGTGGGGAAACAAGTGCAGTCAAGGACAAGATAAATCCAATATTACAAACTAGTAATACCACAGGAGTAGCAAACAAGGGGGGCCCCCAGCAATAGTGAGGGTTATTACCAGAAACAAATGGTGGAAACCCATTG
>NC_069450.1:1699559-1720643 GCF_026875155.1 Cherax quadricarinatus | reverse complement strand
TTTTCCGGTAGATATTCAATAGTTCCTCCTTTTTTTCGTGTTTATTGTTTATTAACCTCCTGATTTGCTTTCCTGATATCTGTCCATTGTTCCACACCCCTGTTGCAGATCCAGAAACACCTATCTAGGTAGATTTCATTTTTTGGTTGCAGTGTTTATTTTTGCACAGGTAACATGATGTTTTGAAAAGCAAAGGTTGCATTGATTCTAGATTTTTTCCCAAGGCCTTTTCACATGTCCCCAGGATACTGAAACTGTCATCCTGCTTGTATCCTATTTGCAACTGGGTACCACAAGAACCTGATCTTCACTTTACCTTTCAGCTCTGCACGCAGGTGTGGGTGTTATAGGTCGTACATGGTATGTGAGATGTAATTAGTATGGAGACTTATTACCCATTAAAAACTTTTATGTTGTATAACATCATATATCATACATCCTACAGCATCTGATTCCTGTCATATCACTGCTATTCATCTCATCCCCTGGGCTTCACTTTACTTTTCAGCTCGCAATCAGGTGTGGTGTTATGTGGTCAATACATGGATATGTGGGGTTGTAATTAGTATGGGGACTTATTGTAACATCTTATTTCTGTCATGATCACTGCTGTTTACCCTTGTCCTGGACAGTTATATGTAGTGGTGGTGGCTGGATTTCGGTGATGAAAGGTAGTTCGGTGGTCAGGGGTATGGGTGCCAGTGGGGGGGGGGACCATCCCGCTGGTTGGGGTGTCGGAGGGGGGGGGTGGCAAGAGGATTTGGTAGTGGTTTATCCTTTTCCACTATCTAATCACTGCAAGTTCACTGTTTCCCTGCACATCGATCCACTATCTCATATTTTAATTACTTCTACTATGGTTTAATACTCATCCAGTTTGAAATCCCCACGTCCCCACTTTACTTTGGGTTTGGGGATAGGTGGGTTCGTGGTATGGGTGCCAGCAGGGGGGAACCAACCCCGCTGGTTGGGTACGAAGGGCGGGAGAGAGGTTGGGGATCAGTGGGGGGACCGTAAACTTGCACAGTTTGTTCCCATATAATTAAAAACCATTAGCTTACAGTAAATCACTCGGGTTTAAAAGGATTTAAAAGGATTACTCTCATCCACAATTTAGTACACTATATCACTTCCTATTCAAATCCTTTTTCCTCGTTGTAACACCTGTACGATAGTTTACATTTCTCTGTCGCCTCTGGCAATAATTTTCCTGGTGGTGATAAGATAAATAAGATAAATTTCGTTCGGATTTTTTTAACCCCCGGAGGGTTTTGCCACCCAGGATAACCCAAGAAAGTCAGTGCGTCATCGAGGACTGTCTAACTTATTTCCATTGGGGTCCTTAATCTTGTCCCCCAGGATGCGACCCACACCAGTCGACTAACACCCAGGTACCTATTGCTGCTAGGTGAACAGACAATAGGTGTAAGGAAACATGTCGGAATTTCCACCCACCGGGGAAACGAACCCGGCCCTCCGTTTTGTAAGCGGGAGCTTTAGCCACCAGACCCCCGGGCCACCGGGTCGACCCCCTATATATATTCCCTATATTATACACTATGTATTGGATATTTGACAGAAATTTATGTAAATCCACAATTTCAGATCATTATCAAGGCGTCTCTAGAGATGGGGGCCACCCGGGGCGGAATCTCTGGTGTCACCCCATAAATTCAAGGGCGGGGGAGGGGGGGGGTAAACTCCATTATGTCAGTACTGCATGACCAGTTTGTCACTACTGCATGACCAGTAACTAATGTTTATCAATGAGAACGTTTAAGGGCCATAAACTGAACAGGAAATACTTCTCGACTTATTAATAATAAAATAAATAATCGTAGTGATATTGAGGAACAAACTCAAATACCCACTTTGAGTGCAGGCAGAAAAATCTTATTTTATTCATCTTCAACAATGCAAAAACAAAAACAAAAATTTAAAAATAAAGAAAAACATTGCAATATCAGAGAAACACTATTTCCCCATCTGACCTTGAGTCAGGTAACATCTCAGTGAATCTGATCTTAAAATTTCCTTGCCTTCAATCCTGCAAAAACGCCTATCTCATCATCAATATCAATGATTTTTCCTATATAGGCTTATTTGTAACTTTTTTTTAATATATAATAGACTATATAGAAACAAAGGATATTTCTCTTATGTTGGTACAGCACTGTTTTGGACATTAGTGTCATCTTTTTTAGAGGTTTCTATGGTGTGATTCCCTTAAATGGTGTTACCCGGGCGCCCCCCCCCCCATACACGCCTCTAATATCACTGAACACATACCTGGCCTCACTATATTCCTAATATGGTATGAGAAACAATCCTTCAGTATAAAACACGACCAAATTTTATGGTATCATCTTTAGGCCAACACACTGCTCCCTCACTTTTTTTAATAATAAATATTTATATTCTCCCATAGTTTTAGCAGTAATTCTTTTCCATTTCTTAAATTTTCTGCTCTCTGCGTTTTATGATAATCCCGATCTTTATTTCCTCACTGATCTACGTTCACTGCTAGTCACAAATCATTTCCTATATGACACCTTCCATAACAACCGTTATACCGAGCCTGCACCCCTACACATAGCACTATAAAACAATTTTTTTTCCTCTTCATGAAAACTGATGCTCCCCTTCCTTGGGTTTAGAAACGTAATGCAAATTTAGGCTTTCACACGCCTATTTTCCACACACTGTCCCCTCTGGGGGCCCCCGATACACACGAAATTGGCGGAGCTCAAACACGCGTGACTTCCCTGGTGTGCCCGGTGCCTGTTAGTCTCTGGGATCATTTTCTTTTTCCAGGTTCTCTATGGGTTTGGGGAATTAGTGTTTCATGTGCCCCTTCCCCTCAGACCTCTATCTCTTTGAATCATGTTTTGTTTGATTTGTGAAATTCAATTTTTATATAATTAGTGAGTTACTGAAATGGGGAGGGTGATGTCTCTAGAGACACTCGTATTTTTACTCCAATGTAGACCTTATGTATCTTACACATAAGATTCAGTATAAGCTGTAATTGTGTTACAGCTCTAGGTCGCCTAAGATAACTTGAGTACAGGATAACCCCAAAAAATCAAAGTGTCTTATTCCCATCACAATTAAGTAATTTATTTGGTATATAGCTGGCTCTTGGCCCAGGTATTTAGAGAGAGATATCGATCAAAACAAGAGGTAAATCAGTACACTACATAACCTACATTTTATTCAAGAATTAAAAGAAATAAAATTTTATACAACAATGGTAAAAAACATACGTGAAATACAATTTTTAATATGGAAGGCTTCGTCAACAATATACAATTTTATACAGCAAAAAAATACATCACAATGATATTATACATAGCCTTCGTCCCTTGGGGAAATTTTAGGGTAACCAGCACTTATCTTACTTCCTACCCCATTATTTTTGTCTGTTTATCTTCAATCTCTTGGCGTTTTGCATGCTGTTACCAGAGGCAGACGACCACCCCATACTGAACGAAGGAGGTGACTGCATTACAGTAGAATACTTTATGGGGTGGTAATGGAAATAAATGGTATAAAATACCGACACAATGGAAATATAAACACATATGCAGTATAATGTGATCCTTTATTGACAACGTTTCGCCCACACAATGAGCTTTTTTCAAGTGACAAATGGATCTGTTTGTGACTTGAAATAGCCCACTGTGTGGTCGAAACGTTGTACATAAAGGATCACATTATACTGATATGTTTATATTTCCATGGGGTGGTAATATTGTGGGGTGGCATGGGTAAAACACGAACCCCATGTCTTTTACACCACCTGCTCCTTGTTTCAATAATTTTAAATGTTTTTCTGATCACCTTCAATGGTATTAAAAACATCTGTAATAGTACACCCCAATATTTCCTCATAATGGAAAAAAGCATTTCTTCCTTACATTTTCAATTCCTGTGGGATAAATGGTTGAGCAGTTTAATATTCGCTGGATCAAGTGGGTTTGATTCAATAAGTTGTTCTTTAAGGTATAAACTCACAGATTTAAATATTAGTTAAATAAGGTGCGTGAAAGCTAGAGGTATGGGATAAATTTTTTTTTCCAGGTTCTCTATGGGTTTGAGGAATTTGAGTGTTTCATCGAGAGAGTTCTGGGGGTCAACGCCCCCGCGACCCGGTCTGTGACACAGGCCTCGTGGTGGACCAGGGCCTGATCAACTAAAAATATTTTATAAATTTTATTTATACAGGAACAATAATAAAATATTTAATATATACAATGATAAAATGTTCCATAAACGAGTGCAAATATCAGTGCAGACACACTCAGCAATGAGAGTATTAAACAAAAAAGATGAGTGATTATGAGTCTGGGAAGAATAATATAGTGAACTTAAATCCTGAGAACGAAATGTAAGACAAAATGGGACAAGTCAGGTGAACTGTGTCCCCACTCACCACCTATCCTCACCCAGTGTGAACTGTCTTCCTCTCACCAACTATTCTCCCCACCCCAGTGTGAACTGTCTCCCCTCTCACCACTTATTCCTCCTGTGGAAATTTATTGGGTCCTAAAAGTTCCACAGGGCAGATACGCTGTACAAAGATCCCATCAGGCCATTTATGGAACGACTGAGTTGGGTGGCCCTTAAACCCACCCAAAACACACACACACACACCCGGGTGGCTGAAGGTGGTTGGAAGATACTTCTTAATTGATAGATTTACCCTTCAGGGAAGAAGTAGGTAGTTTATACTGTTAGTACACTAATATTAGGATTATTGAGGCAACTGTAGAATATAATAATGTAGACCTAATAGTAATAGGCCGATAATGTAGGCAAACACTAGGTTATGTTAGCCAGGGAGAACTGGCAGCCCAAGTTTGAATACTGGGGCACCGGTTTGAGACTGCAGTGCCCTTTCTTCTAAGACTAGACACCATCATAGCAACAAGTGCCGTGATCAGCAGGCAGTGCCCCCACGTGTCTTCACATACTAGACCTGAGAAAATCTGGTGGAGGCACCTCGACGTACTGTAGATGACCTCCTACGTCAGGCCCATACAGTAAGATGAGACCTCCCTTTTTCTGTAAGATTCTGGCCAGTGTCTGGGGAAAATTGCGAGTGAGTTGAGCTGTGGGCTTTTTGAAGTCACAAACAGCTCTACCTGGGGTGGAAGGTATGCGAGTATTTACAGTCAGGTTCAGAATGCTGAAGTCAGGTGGAGAATGCTGCATCTGATGATGTACCGAGTATGTACCGAAGAATCCTGGAATCATCGCTTAATCTCTATATTTTACACCTTCAACCAGAATAATGGCTTCTATAACATAGCTGAACCACTTGCCAAGAAACTTCTTCATCGCTATCCCACATAAGAGCATAGAAATGGAAGAACACTACAGAAGGTCTGCTCACAAACTTATCCAATCTCCATTCCAAGCTACCCAAGATTTTAGACTGTATAACCCCACTCGGTACATCATCAGATGCAGCATTCTCCACCTGACGTCAGCATTCTGAACCTGACTATAAATACTCGCATACCTTCCACCCTAAGTAGATCTGTTTGTGATTTTAAAAAGCCCACTGTGTGGGCAAAATATTGTCAATAAAGGATCACATTATACTGCATATGTGTTTATATTTCCATCGACTCTGTTTTCTACACACAATCTTACTGCTACCATTACGAATCCACTGTAAGGATACCTTACTATCAGACCAAATTACAGTGTCGCTAATATTTATCTCTTGCAATTTATTTCTTATATAATTAACTTATATGACACCTGTGGAAAATTCTGGGGTAATTTTCTAAAACTTTTATTGTATCATGTAAATATGTAATGAGTTTCTGCTGGGCCAAAATATTTTTGAAAGTGGAAGAGAACCAACAGAGAAGCCCTGCATATGTGTTGAGGTCCGAGAGGGGGGCTTGGGCATGCCTGGGTAGTCTTGTGGAGCATAGGCATAGGTCATGGTATCCTCATTAACATGGAACCAGGAAATTGGCAGTTCTGATGGCCAAACCATGATTAGTGGTCTCTCTTCATAATAGGAAGTATTGTAACTGTTCTTGGTGAAGATTGAGGGAACGTAATTTATGAAACCGCCATAACAGGGTGGAAAGAAACAATAGTGTGTATATGGATTTCAGTAAGGCTTTTGACAGGGTCCCACATCAGAGACTATTGAGGAAAATTAAGGCACATGGAATAGGAGGAGAATTTTTTCCTGGATAGAGGCATGGTTGACAAATAGGCAGCAGAGAGTTTGCATAAATGGGGAAAAATCAGAGTGGGAAAGCATCATCAGCAGTGTTCCATATGGGTCAGTGTTGGGCCCCCTGTTGTTCACAATCTACATAAACGACATTGATGAGGGCATAAAGAGAGACATAAGCAAGTTTGCCCATGACACCAAAATAGGCCGTCGAATTCATTCTGACGAGGACATTAGAGCACTCCAGGAAGATTTGAATAGACTGATGCAGTGGTCAGAGAAGTGGCAGATGCAGTTTAATATAGGCAAATGCAAAGTTCTAAATGTTGGACAGGAAAATAACCATGCCACATATAAACTAAATAATTTATTTTTTTTATTAACACACTGGCCGATTCCCACCAAGGCAAGGTAGCCCAAAAAAAGAAAAACTTTCACTATCATTCACTCCATCACTGTCTTGCCAGAAGGGTGCTTTACACTACAGTTTTTAAACTGCAACATTAACACCCCTCCTTCAGAGTGCAGGCACTGTACTTCCCATCTCCAGGACTCAAGTCCGGCCTGTCGGTTTCCCTAAATCCCTTCATAAATGTTACTTTGCTCACACTCCAACAGCACGTCAAGTATTAAAAACCATTTGTCTACATTCACTCCTATCAAACATGCTCACGCATGCCTGCCGGAAGTCCAAGCCCCTCGCACACAAAACCTCCTTTACCCCCCACCTCCAACCTTTCCTAGGCCGCCCCCTACCAAAACCTTCCTTCCACTACAGACTGATACACTCTTGAAGTCACTCTGTTTCGCTCCATTCTCTCTACATGTCCAAACAACCTCAACAACCCTTCCTCAGCCCTCTGGACAACAGTTTTTGGTAATCCCGCACCTCCTCCTAACTTCCAAAACTACAAATTCTCTGCATTATATTCGCACTACACATTGCCCTCAGACATGACATCTCCACTGCCTCCAGCCTTCTCCTCGTTGCAACATTTATCACCCTGCTTCACACCCATATAAGAGCATTGGTAAAACTAACTCTCATGCATTCCCCTTTGCCTCCAAGGACAAAGTTTTTTGTTTCCACAAACTCCTAAGTGCACCGCTCACCCTTTTCCCCTCATCAATTCTATGATTCACCTCATCTTTCATAGACCCATCCGCTGACACGTCCACTCTCAAATATCTGAATACATTCACCTCCTCCATACTCTCTCCCTCCAATCTGATATCCAATCTTTCATCACCTAATCTTTTTTTTATCTTCATAACCTTACTCTTTCCTGTATTCAATTTAATTTTTTTCTTTTGCATTCCCTACCAATTCATCCACCAACCTCTGCAACTAATGTCAATCTTAATATTACGGATTGCGAAAAAGATTTAGGAGTCCTAGTTAGCAGTAATCTAAAACCAAGACAATTGTGCATAAGTGTTTGCAATAAAGCTAACAGAAGCCTTGGCTTCATATCAAGAAGCATAAATAATATGAGTTCTCAGTTGTTCTTGAACTCTATATATCCTTGGTTAGGCCTCATTTAGATTTATGCTGTGACTGTATAGGTAGCCTTTTATAAAATTTCCATATCTTGTTGTTGGTCCTTCGTGAACTGGATGTCATCAGTGAAAATTACTAACTGAATTAACTTAATAATTAAGTGACTGACTGAAGGAAGGGGGTATAAGGTACACAGTTTTAAACTAATTGTGTGTGGATTTAATAAGCCCATTTTAATTGCTAGCACATGTGTGGCTAAGTTTATACAAAGATTAAGAGGTAAGAATTTACCCTTATAAAGTGCCTACTTAAGTTGCATAATCGGTGATTATTAATTCTCAAACCATGGCTCGATCTGAGGAAGTTAATGTGGGTGGCAAGTCCATGATATTAAAGCAAAGAAAGCATCATTGGAAGCTCAGAAGGGTCATGTTACTAAATCATACAACAAGTGTATAGAGTTAATGGTACAAGAAACGTAAACCATGATATTAAAATTACACCTAGATGCCTTAGAAAAAATATGAGTCATATAAATTATGGTTTAAATACTGTGAGAGATATCTGCTTGTGAATTGTGCAGATGATGATGAAAGGGAGTGGCTGTTGGCTCAATATTATGTAATGGAGGACAACATTCTGTCCTGTAAAACTAAGACTTTGAACAAGGTAAAGGGTGTAAAAATGTTGCCGGTTAACCAAGTAAGGTAAATTAGATGTGTCTACCAAAACTCACAAAATATGCAAGCCTGTATTTAAGCTATCACAGCTAGGCCACAGTTAGGAACCAGTTTTACAGAGTTAGGTTTAAGCTATCATAGCTAGGCCACAGTTAGGAACCAGTTTAAAAAATTGGGTTTAAGTTAGCACACCTAGGTCAAAGTTACACAGAGGCTAGGCCAAGCTGACTATACACAGAAGTTGTTATTTGCAGTAATTTACAGGCAGGCCAGGTAGGCTAGAGATGCTTGTGAATTTAATTATTTACAGTGATTACAAGTAATCCAGAGTAGGAGATTTGGGTGGTGTTAATTTTTTACAGGGGATTTGCAAGGTAGCCACAGTTAGGCTAGGCTTGGGGAATATTTACAAAAAGTTATAGTAGCTAGGACAGATTTAACCTAGTTAAATTAAATTTACAGGGAGTTATAAAGCCAGGTTTAAGTTATAGCCACTAGCTAGGTTAGGATTTACCTTATCCAACCATCCACACTAGACAGAGTAAGCTGGGCACAGGCCAAGCTTTTTTACATACATTATTTATTTACTTTTTTCACAAGTTGAATTGTTGAATTTACTTGTGTTAACCAAGTGATTTTAATTTGTATACTGCACCCCCCTTTATTGTGTGATTTTCATCTTTCTTTGATTCATGTAATGTGGGATTTGTGAATTATACCTGAAATGGGGTTAAGTCCTGTAATTATTTGCTGGCATTGTACATTTAAAGTGCTAGATTAAGCTTTCACATCGATACACATTTTTGATTGGGATTTGAGAGCTAACAGTGTACATTTTTTGATTCATAGTAGAGTCAATATAAAAAAGGGAATTGTTAAGCTTGTTGAGAAGCCTTAAGACTCGTTCATTCTTGCCTAACACCCGTGACATGCTGTGGGTGGACTGGGTAAAGAACAATTAGTGTCACACTCCTCATTAAACTTCGACAATGGCAGATGGGGGTTCAGGAGAGCCCTAGTTCAGTGTTAACAAAAAAAAGGCGATCAGTAGCAGCATACAAAGGGCATCTGAACAGAATGCATAACAGGTGCAAGGCTACTTGCCAACGCAGTAATGTAGACTGCGATGATTTGCAAGACTGCTTGAAGAGTTTGGGGGAAAAATGGGAACCTATGAACGAGCATTCTCAGCATATGAGCAACAGGCTATTGCGGATGAGGAATCCCGGGGAATTTCTTCACCAGGCTATGGACGAATTCGATAAGGATGATTAGATTGTCAACAGGAAATGAATATGTACAAAGTAAGTTAAGTACATAAAAGGCTAGTATTCCAAGGGTGGGGTTGAACACCGCAGGTACCCCAAACAACCGCAAAAAACCTGTCAATATGTTGCCCAAGTTGCCCCAGTTAAATTTTGCCAACGTTCGAGGAACCTTTAACAGAGTACATTGCTTTCTGGATCAGTTTAGAGCCCAGATAGATGACAGAAACGATTTGTCAATGCCGTCAAGTTGCAGTATTTGCGGTCGCAGCTCAAGGGTAAAGCCTTAGACCTGGTTCCGGCACTACCAGATTACGACACTAATTACCAACATGCCAAAGACCAATTAGAAGACAGTTTGGAAACCCCTGAGGAGATAAAGGTAGCTATACTTTTATCGGTTGTTGGATCTGGGGCTTGCCGACATGACTGTCAAAGCCTAGAGAAGTTCCGTATTGAGATTATGAGCTTGACAAACAGTTTCAGAGATTTGCATGATGAGAATGATTCAGAATGGGTCCTTAGCCAGGTGATTCAGAGGAAACGGGCTAGCACGACATGCATGAGTTACACTTAAAATATCGGACGAAAGGTTTTCACGATAAAACAAATTATTGAAGGGTTAGGGGATCTCATATCTCACCGAGCGTAGGTCAGGGAGAAATTACCTACCAAGGAGAAGTCCGGTCAACTTCCCCAGACATTCGAGAGATAGACCCTAAACCACCTCCTACTAAGGTAGGCACGAAATTATGCCCAGGGCGAGTCCTCCACCCACGGGGCCAAAGGGGAGAAGCCACTAAAGCGGCCATATGAGACGGTGCGTGTTTTGTGATGAAGAACATGCTAGTTCAGGGTGTTCAAGCTTCACCACCTATAACCAAAGGGTTCAATGACTAAGAGAGTTGAGACTTTGTTTCAAGTGTTGTGGAGAACTTTTGCCAGGGACTGTAACACCATGCTCGGGGAGTGTCGGGGCTGCTGGAAGGGAAAGCACCACAGTGCACTGTGTCCAAATGATGCCGGATTAAAGCACAAGTTAAGGAGAGCAAACCGCAAGAAAGGGCGGAGAGCAAGAACAAGTCAGAAGTAGCGATGAGTGTGGTGAGTAGGGCACCGAGAATTTGTTCGGGTGAGCAGTTTCAAAGGCTCGGTGGCCTTGCCCACCATAATGGCGGTGGTCGCGAACGGGAAGAAGTCTGAAACGACCCTTTGTTCTTCGACAGTGGGGCACAGAGATCCTTCATAGCGGAGAGCCCTAGCAACTAGGTTGAAGCTGGAGCCCAGTTGGTAAAGTTGACATGAAGGTGGAAGGGTTTCGTGGGGAAGTCCCACGCAGGTCTTATCCAGTAGTCAATGTGACGGTCAGGTTAGCCGGGCATCGACGGGAAATTTCAGCCTTGATGGTGAAGAGGCTGCCCAATATCATTACCACTAGGAGACTGGCTTCAGCAGTCAAACGTTTGAGGGAGTTGGGTGTGAAGCTAGCGGAACCAGACATTGCTACAGACAATGTTAGTAATGTAGGCATCTTGGTAGGAGGGGATTACATAGACGAGTTCGTGTCTACGAGAAGGGTTATCAGGGAGGGTGTTGGCCTGTACAGGACTCCAGCGGGGTATATCGTAGGAGGCAGAGTACCAGCTCACTTCCCTGCGACCCCGGGAAAGGAGGGCTCTGGTATTACAACGACTGAGGCTGTACTGGTGATGCGGATTGGTGTGCACGAAGGTCTGTCAGAGGGCGCAAGTTGGCATACCCGACAGTGAGCCGGTCCATAAACTATGGGACCTGGATGTAGTGGGGATTAAAGGTGACCAGCCCCCCCCCCCGAACTGAAGAGACGTACCCGAGATTACTTAAAACCATGTGCAGTTCAGGGACGGACAGTTTTGGGGTGCGACTCCCATGGAAACCGGCCACCCAACGCTGCCACTAATTTCAAGGGGGCACGTGGTCAGTTGAATTCATTGGTGAACAGCCTACCAAGAAGGGTCTGGTGGGAAAATATGATGATTTTTATTAAGGAACAGCTGGCCCTTGGGTTCATTGAGAAAGTGCCCAATGCCAGCCCGGGGAAAACACCCATTATCTTCCACACATGGCAGTCACCAAGGAGTCGGTAACCACTCCCATCAGAGTAGTCTTAAACTGCAAGCTCGCAGGCGAGTCCCCGAAGCCATCGTTGAACGATCTGTCTGCCCACAGGCCCCCCTGACGCAGAAATTAGCAGATGTGTTTTTTTGAGATTCGGGACAGAACAGTATGCCTATGCGGCAACATTAGCAAAGCCTTCCTACGATTGGGTTGCAGCTACAGGACAGGGACTACACAAGGTTCTTGTGGTTGGCTAACAGGGAGGTGCCCAAGCAAGGATATGATACCTATAAAATTCAGGGCAGTGTTGTTTTGGTGCGCACTAGTTCACCATTCTTATTACAAGCTACCATAGACTACCACCTTGTGAACTGTAATAGCCTGCTTAAAAAAATTACTGAAGACCCTATTTTATGTAGACAACATGCAAGGTACCACCTCAGTTTGAAAGGTTGTTGATGGACATTACCGAGAGTCTAATCAGGAGATGCTCTCGGCTAACATGCCATTGAGAAAATGGGTGACAAACAATCCAAATTGCGGGGCACGGTGGAACGTGACTATGCTGGGGTACCAGTGCCTGAGGTAACATCGGGGGTTGGGACTGGAGTGGGAAATCAAGGGAAAACAGACTTTTGGCTAAAAAGGAAGCCTGATGGGAAGGGAAGCTGACCAGGAGGTCTTTGCTGAGCAAAGTGCAGACTGCCTTCGATCCTTTGGGTTTGTTGACACCCATCACCATTCGAGGGAGGATGCTAGTGCAACAGACCTGGAGCTGAACCTAGGTTGGGGCGACCCACTGCCAGAAACAGTCTGCCAGGAGTGGGATCTGGTTAAAAAAGACCTAGCGGAATTGCAACGAGTTCACATTCCCCAGGTCCATCGGGGCACCGGGCGGGGTTATGACTTGCACGTCTTCTGTGATGCCTCCTCCAGGGCCTATGGGGCAGTAGCGGGATTTGGTGGCCGGGACCAAGTCAATCTGGTCACCAGTCGTGGTGGGGGACACCCCTGAAGGATTGCCCCGATCCCAAGCTAGAGCTCACGGGGATGTTGCTGGGAGCAAGACTGGGTAAGTACGTAGAGGATGTGTTGAAATAATCTGAGGGTGACACACACCTATGTATGGACAGACTCGGGGGTGGCCTTACAGTGGGTCCCCGAATGACAGGTCTAAGCTCCCCTATGTCAGGAATTGGGTAAAGGAGATACGGAACTACAGTCAACGTCAACAATTCTGTATGTCCTACAGATCAAAACCCAGCCGACCTGATAAGCCGAGGGGTGACACAGAAAGCTGAGTAAAAGCGAGATTTGGTTCAAAGGCCCAGACTGGTTACCGGCAAGGGATTGCTGGCCGGAGCAGAAATTCGTGGAGACAAACCAGGGGCATAGTACATTTTTCGGGTGAACACGAAAACTGAATTTTTTTGACCCCAGGCGCTACTCCTCGTGGAAAAACTTATAGGAGTCACGGAAATGGTATTTCGATTTGTGAGGAAGCTGCATGACAAGGTAAGCCAAGGTCGACAGTTGTCTCTAGTGGGTCCCAGGGAATATTGGATAAGGCAGTGCCAAAGCGAGAGGTTTCCAGGAGTGCTGGAAGTACTTGCGACCCCGGCAGCAGTTATGGCGTCAGGACGCGTGTCCAATGATGACGACTCAGGGAAACAGCAAATTGGGTTCACTCATTGGGATTGTTCCTAGATCATGCAGGGCTAATAAGATGCAGGGGAAGAATACAAAACTCTGAGCTCAGCTATGGGGCCAAACATCCCGTGCTGCTGGGAAAGGAGGGATGGGCGACAGAGCTATTTTATACAAGATGCCCATCAGAGGACCTTACATGGGGGGGTTTTGGGGATACCCTCACCTGCCTACGTCAAATTACTGGGTATTGAAGGGTCGAGCTGCCGTTAAAAGGGTGCTAAAGAGTTGCACGGTCTGGGCCGGGAGTACGATGAGGACCCTACCATACCCAGGTCCACCACCGCTGCCTCAGGAGCGGGTACTAGTGACAGGCCCTTTGAGACGGTTGGGAATAGACCAAAACGGGGCTATCACATTGAAGAACCCAGGAGACGATAAGGAGGCCCTCAGAAAGTATTGTCGCCCGTTTACTTGTGCCACTACTCGAGCGGTGCATTGGAGTTGGCAGAAGATATGACAACAGAGACTTTCGTGAAGTTGTTCAGGAGTTTACCGCCAGATTCTCGTGCCCGCGATTGATTATCTCGGACATGGGACAAGCTTTAGGGCGGCCGATAAAGTTTCAGGAATCTTAGGGACAACGGAGAAGTACGAGAACACCTGAAGAGAATAGAGTGCGAGTGGAGGTTCATAGCTCCCAGGGCACCCTGGCAAGGGGTTTATGAACGCATGGGGGGCACAGTCAAAAAGGGGCATTCGGAAGGTCTTGCACGGCAGGAGGGTGAGCTGTGATAACTGAGGACAGTGTTAGTTGAGATAGAGGCAAGAGTTAATAACAGGCCTCTGACCTACGTACAAAATGGGATTGGGCGAGCAAGAAGCTCTCACCCCCAATCACATGCTGTTTGGAAGAAGGATTGAGCCCTTCCCTGCAATTTTGAGGCAGTCTTCCAAGAGCTGGATTATTATGAGCCAGATGGGCCCCCATCAATGAAGAACTGCACAGGAGTCAAAAACAGACTGGTGAACATCCTGGACAAATGGAACCAGTGTGGCGCAGGGATTACTTGACAACCTTTGCGGGAACATTTCTATGGTGCCGACCCCGAGGCAAATAAGATGATGCAAGTGAAAAGGGGGCCTGGTGCTAGTAGAAATCCGAGGCGCCCAGGGCATACTGGCCTCTTGACCTGGTAGTGTCAACCCACCCAGACAAGGCTGGGCGGTTGAGAATGGTGAAAGTAAGAATGAACGGTGTCGAGACTATAAGACCCATCAACAGGCTTTTAAACCCCTCGAGGTCCACACGGTGGACCGGACATGAAAATTAGACCAGAGGTTGAGTGAGCTGAGCGGCCGGACGACCTGTCGAACGGCGCTCAAGTCCAGGGCCCACTGGGAGGGCCTGCGGGAGGCAGACTTGATCTAGACTTAGCGCCTACCTTCGCGCGCGGGAGGATGTGGAAATTTATTTGGGGCCAAATAGTTCCACAGCCCCAGATCCAGCATGGCCCCTCTGGTCGGCTGAGCCGGACCGCCCTTAAACCCTCCCAAACAAGGCATTTCTTGGTTGGCGGTTTTGGTAAGCTCATTTTTAAATTTTTAGATTTACTCTTCAGGGAAGGAGTAGGTAATTTACTGGTAGACACTAATAATTAGGTTTACTAAGGCATCTGTAGATAATGATAAAGTAGACCTAAGACCTTACATAGGTAGTAATAGGCCGATAAGTAGGCAAACACTAGGATAAGTTAGCTAGGGAGAACTGGCAGCCCTAGTTTGAACAAAGAGACGAGGGTCTGGAAGGGAGACCCCGCTCCCCTCTTCTTACGACAGACACCAACTGGACAAGACGTGCCGTGATCAGCAGACGGCCCCCCACGTGTCTTCACATCTGAGACCCGGGGAAATCTGGTAGAGGCACCTCGATGTACCGTAGATGATCTCCTCCATCAGCCCTTACAGTAAGACAAGATCTTCCCCCTTTTCCCGTAGGTCCTGGCCAGTGTCTTGGGAATTGTGGGTTGAGTTTTAAAACTGGGGCCCGGCGTGCTACAGAGAGAGCATGCCCAGTAAGTACCAGTGTCTCAGAGCCGTCTGAAGCTAGTGTCTGAGTCTGCATAGTTATACTAGGGGATACATACCCTCTTGGATATAGGAATTTCTGAGGTGCAGGCAGGACACTAATTACGATTGAATATTGCAGGAATTAATGCTCCCGGTTGCACATAGTTTCTGAGGGGAAGTCCAAAGGGGCTAAAGCTAGGCTTAGGAAGTTGAAGATCAGGATATATGCTGCGACACCAAGTAAGTTAGTCCTTTATACGTGCATGCAGGCGAGGTTTCTTGCAATAACAATCATTTGTGAAAATCTGTCCTATAAGCCACTTGTGAGGCTGAGGTACCCACCTCAGAGCTCGGTGTCAACAGAGTTTGCCAGGGTAGGCGACTCACTTGGAAGGAGTCCACACAAATTTTCACACTCATCTGGGGTAGACTCTTCTGACCCATCACAGTCTAGCCCTACCCTTATACGATGAGCCGTTAGGAAGACACATAGCAACATTAGGTTTTTTTTTCGAAACGTTTCCCTACACTAGGCTTCTTCAGTCGAGTACAAAAAGTTATAAGCAAAAGAGATTTTGAAACGTTTAAAATCAGTCCATCACCCAAAGTTTTGGGTGGTCAGTCCAGCTATATCGGGGATTGGGTCTGAAATTCGGGTTTTGTTGAAAGGTATAAGCCTGGGAATTTTTCCCCATTATTTCTGGTAATTAGAGTGTTGTCAATCTTAATGTTAAATTTGGCATCTCCTGCTCTGCTACCAAACAAAAATAGTGGGTTTTTGTCAGTGTTAAGCGTAAGTTTTTTGGCTGTCAAAAAGTCGATTTTCTAATCAGCTCCTCATTCACAATGGGGTTGGGGGTGGCAAATTTAGGGTAAGATACATAAGTGTTCACACAAGAGAAGGGGTTTTTCAGGTGTTGGATACTTTGGAAGGCATTGATGTATATGAGGAAGAGCGGGGGCCCAAGGACACTTCCCTGGGGAAACCCAGTATCAAGGGGGCCTTTTGATGATGCGTGTCTTTAGTGGTGCGTACTTTTACCTATTAGTAATGAAAGATTTGAAAAAAAGCGCGGGCCTCTTATCCGTAGTGATCAATTTTTGTGGAGTAGGTTTTTCGGGGTTTACTGTGAAAAAAGCTTTTCTTAGGTCAATAAAAATTCCTATGGTTTTCCCCCCTTTTTTTCCAAAAGCTGTGAAAAAAGCGTCTAGCATTTTTATGATTGATCATTAGTGCTTTTTTTTTTTCCTGAATCCAAACTGGCGGGGGGTTGAGTATTTTTAGCTGTTATAAATAATCAGTCTCCTGTGCACGATTTTTTCTCAAAGTTTTTGGGATAGCAATGGAAGTTAGATATTGGCCTAATTTTTTAAAGTCTGTAGGGTCCCCCCCTTTTATGTATTGGTGTAACCCTTGCCATCTTGAGTAGTTTCGGGAAGGTGCAGTCCTTTGACTTGTTAAAAAGTAATGAAATAGCATGGAAGGGGACAGGGCCCTCGCTTGTACAGAAAAGGGGGGGACATGAACAATTCCCCCTGTTATTTTTTAAGTGACTTTATGACTAAAAGACTTCCGTGGGCTCATTGGTGCAAGATAAAAGGGAATTAGGGAAATTTCCATCTATAGTCCCGGCATGGCTTGGTATGGGGGTTTTTTACTGGCGAGATTAGATCCTATGTTTGAGAAGAAGTCTTTTACTTGTTACGTGTCAGGGGGATGTGGGTGTTTCTTGGTTTAGTTAGGACAATATTTTTTGGTTTTTCTCAGTTTGTGGGTCCCAAAATCTGAGAGAGTGTTTTCCGGGTCTTTTTTTTTCCCCTCTAGTGTCTTGAATCTACTGATAGTATATTTTGTTTGGCTTTTTTTATTTTTTTGGGTGAAGCTGATAATAGTGTTTAAGAGTATCTTTGTGTTTTAACCCTGTCTAAATTGCTTTTCTATTGGGTTTTTCTTGTCTATGGTTTTCGAAGGGTCTGGTTCCATGGGCAACCAACCCTTTGTTTGTGATCTGTTTTGTTTTTATAGGACAAGTTTTTTGTATAGTCTAAGAAAATTGTTAAGAAAGAGTCTGTCCAGTCATCAATACCTTTGGGCCCTTTGGAGAATTCTGTAGGCCAATCAACAGCTCTAGGTAGCTGGAATTCCCTTTACTGGGGGCCTCGTATGGAGTCTAAATGAACTTTGTTGTATTAAGGGGGGTTTTAAAATAAGTTTGTCAGGGGGAAGGGGTGGGGTAGTGGTCTGTAGTGCTATCTGGATTATCCCTGATTTGGGGGGGCTAGTATATTGGTCCATATGGGGTCTATTAGGGTTGCACTTGTTCAGTGACCCGGGTGGTTTAGTATTGTTGGTATAAAATTGTTTGTTCAATTTTGATGAAATCGTTACAGGCTGACATCTAGTAACCAAGGTTGGTTAAAGTCTCCACCCCCTAAGAAAAGGTGGGCTTTTTCTTTGTCTGTTTGTTTATTATGATTTTAAATTTCTCACTAAAATTTTGGGGTGTTTGTGTGAGGATCCGGGGTAATGGCCCCGATTGTTATAGGCGCTTAAGGTTTTTTACGTAAAATTAGAAAAAAATGTATTCCCCATATTATCACTAAAAAATTGGTGCTAAGACAAGTAATTGGGTTAGAGTAATAGATTGCAAACCCCCCCCAACTTGGTTTGTTCTGCATTGTGAATTGCTGTGTACCCTGGTGGGGGGCAATATCTATTGTGCCCTGCTTAAGCCAGGTCTCAGTAAGAATAAAACAGGAGAAGGGGGGCTTTTGTGATTCAAAGGGGTGCTAGGAGGGCTCATAGTGTTTGCTTAAGGATGAGTTGTGTTAAGTACTGATAGACTTTTAGCATTGTTTAGGATAGTGGTGGGTTGTGATGCTGTGTAATAAAGGCAGTTACTTTCCCAAAGGGTTTTTTTGGGTGTCAGATTATGGGGGTTTAGATCAGGGGCAATTGTCAATCATCTTCTAGGGTTTAAAATTTTGGTTTTTATATCCTGAGTTGTGTGTTGAGTTCTACTACTGATACGAGTGGTTGGGAAATTTGGACAAGTTTAGCTGGAGTATTTTGGGCATTAGGGTATAGCCACTACCAAAAGAAGTTTTAGTTTTCTATGTGTTGTGCTGGAAGAAAAAAGTAAAACTAGGTTTAAAATATAATAAAAAAAAACAAATTAAAAAAAGAAAAACTCTCACTTTTTAATTGCACTAAGGGCTAATAATGCTTTGGGAGTCTATTTTTGACAGGGAGCTAAAAACAATAGGTTTAAACTAATAATAAAAAGTACAAATTAAAAAAACACAGTCCTATAGTAATTTCACTTTGGTTAATATAGTGAATTTGGTATTGACTATGTCTTGAGGGAGAAGAGCTTGGTAAAACGAATTTTAACTAAAATAAAAATACAAATTAAAAATAGCACCAGTCTTCCTAGTAATTGACTATGGCCAATATAGGAATTTGGTATTGACGTATGAGCAGAAAGAGCTATAGTACAAAAACTTTTTTAATAATATAAAAAACAAATTACAAATAGCACCGTCCCCCTCACTAGTAAATTTCACATGGTCTAGTAAGTAATTTGGGATTGACATGTAGAGCTAGAATGAGCTAGAGTAAACTGTGATTAATCTAATAAAAAAAAAGGAACAAACTCTCAATTGTAATTGCACTACGGTTTTTATAAGTTGTTTACAAAATTAGAGTTAATTAGATTTAAATTGACAGGATAAAATACACAAATTAAGGTAGCAAAATAATGATAAAAAAAAAATTGAAAAAAATAAAAAAGGCAATGACTTGGTTATAATTGCTAGTAAGACGGATGAATAAAAGTTGTAGTTTAAAATACTGGTTTTAAAAAAGTATGGAATAAAAATGGCAATAAAAGAAGTTTACAATAAGTTTGTCAAAAAGTTTAAAAGTAAAAATTGGGAAAAATAGGGATTTAGAATAAAATTGGGGAATTGAGTATTTTTTAAATGAGGGGAATTTTTGAAGACAATTATGGTTTGTTTATAAAAAAATAAGATGGAACAGTGAGTGGTAATTGTAAAAAAGGAATAATTCTGTAAAATTTTTAAAAAAAATTAAGACGGGTAAAGGCGTTGGTACAACAATACAATTAAAAGAGTTGGGGTATTAGAATTTAGGGGGGGACAAATTTTGACAATATAACACAAGGGGACTAGGGGATTTTCTGCACTTTCTCTGATTCTGTTAGTCCAGCCTCACTTTGGGAAGTTTTAAGGTCATGTTTGTTGGGGATGAAGTATCTCTTTTCCCGTGGCGTTTCCTAACGCTATTTTTTTTCCCTCCTCACAAGGGATGGTGGATTTTTTTGGGGATAGCGCAATTTTTTTAGCCGATAAAGAAGGGTTTTGTTATTTGGAAGGCATTCATTTATGTAAACTCATTTTTTATAGAAATGATTTTTTTGTAGGTTTTTCTTTGTAATATTTGGAATTTTTAAAAGCATGTTTTTTTTTCCGCTTGATAGCCATCAGTTTGCATCCTTTAAGTCACACTAGTATGTTAAGGGGAAGGTGGGCCTTGATAAATTAGGGTGGTCTCCATGCAGGCTCTTGGGACTGGGGTGGGAGATGTTTCTGTTAACCAACAGCGCAGATGCTCTGTTTTTCATTTTGGTCTTGGAAGTTGGTTTTGACTTGGCAAGTTTTTGGTCCCCTCTTGATCTTTTAAGTTGGTAGAAGTGGGTGACTTGGGCTTGTAGATGTTGAGGGTCTAGGGGCCCCGGTGTGGGTGTTCTTTGTTGTTTAAAAATGTCAAAATTTATGTTCTAGAGCAGTGATCTTTTTTGAGGTAACTGCAATTTCAGCCTTTAGTTTTCCCGCTTTTTTTGAGTTAGTTTGGTGATCGTTTGGGTTTGAATCTAAGGAGTTTAGCTATTTCGG
Source organism: Cherax quadricarinatus (assembly GCF_026875155.1). Lineage (NCBI taxonomy): Eukaryota > Metazoa > Arthropoda > Malacostraca > Decapoda > Parastacidae > Cherax > Cherax quadricarinatus. Next base: position 1,700,261 of record NC_069450.1, on the reverse strand, counting down.
GCGGTGATCTTTTTCATCAAATACTGGGAAGGAGTTATCTTTGGGAATGAGGGGGCGGCTGTTTGTTGTTGTCGTCGTTGTTGTGGTATTCGGTGGGAGAGGGGTTTTTGGGCCGGGGGCAGTACTACAAGTTTTCCTCGTGTTATTACGCTCTCACCTTTTATTTAGGAGCCTTAGGGTTACTGGATCTTCTTTATTTTTCTGACCCCTTTTCCTTGGGTTGGCTTGGGTGAATATAGGGGATGGGTGTTGGGTGAATGTTTTGGGGTTCATTCAGGGCAGCGGGGTAAAATTGCCAGAACGATCCTTTAAATTGGTAATTTTTTGAAATTTTTGGGGGATTTTGCGTTGCTTTAATCATTTTGGGATCCCCCCCAAAGTTGGTATGCGGGGCTTGATTAGGGCATACTGGGGTGCTGGGAACCTCAGGGGAATAAAAAAAGAACAAGGTTCCTGTTGCCGCTGCCCCGTCACAAAAAGGTTTTCAGTGTTTGGGGTAACTGTCACCCCGGACAATGGGAGAAAATTATTAAAGCATAATTGTAGAAGGCCCCAGAAATAACTACAATACGGCTTTTTTTTTTTTACACAGGGGTTTTACAAGGTTAAGATCCCTAGCTTTTTTGACAAGCTTTTACAGGTTAAATTCCAAATTTTGGCAAACTAAGAGCGTTTCCTAACAGGGCTTTGAAAGCATTTTTA
>NC_069450.1:1664638-1699059 GCF_026875155.1 Cherax quadricarinatus | reverse complement strand
TTTTCCCGCTTGTTTGCCTATCGTTTGCAACCTTTTAAATATCATCGTATGTTAGGCGAGGTGGCCTTGAAAGCTGTAGGGTGGTCCCCATGCAGGCTTTTGGGTGGACTGGGGTGGGAGATGTTTGCTGTTAACTACAACAGCGTCAGATGCTGCTTTTGGCATTATGGTTTTGGAAGTTGGTTTTGACATTGGCAAGTTGTTGGTCCACTCTTGATCTTTCCTAATGTTGGTAGTAAGTGGGGTGACTTGGTCTTGTAGAGTGTTGATGGTGTCTAGGGACGGGTGGGTGTTGCTTTGTTGTTCTAAAGTGTCTAGTTTATTTTTCTAGAGCAGTGATCTTGTTGAGGAAATCTGCATTGCTAGCCTTTAGTTCCTGCATTTTTGATTAGTTTGGTGATCGTTTGGTTCTGAATCATAAGGAGTTTAGCTATTCTGGTCGGTGATTTTTGACATCAAATACTGGGAAGGAGTTATCTTGGAATGTAGCGGCGGCCATGTTTGTTGTTGTCTGTCGTGTGTTGTGTGATGTCGGTGGGTGATGAGGGTTGTGCCTGGCTGGCAGTACTACAATTTTTCCTCGTGTTATTACTGCCCCTCACCTTTGTGTTAGGAGTCCTTAGCTGGTTACTGGATCTTCTTTTATTTGTTCTGACCCTTGTCCATTGGCTGGGGCTTCGGGTGAATAGTGGGCGTTGGGTGTTGGGTGAATGTTGTGGAGTATCACTTCAGTGGCAGCGGGGTAAGAGTTGCTAGAACGAGCCTATTAGTTGGTAATTTGTGAACTTTTGGGTGATTTCTGCAGTTGCTTTATATCATTCTGGGTATCCCACATGTTAGTGTTTGCGGGTCTTGATTAGGTCATCACTGGGCTGCTGGGAACCTCAGGTAAAAAGTAAAAATAGAGGAAAAAGGTTCCTGTTGCCGCTGCCGCCGCTCACAAATAAGTGTTACAGTGTTGGTGTAACTGTCACCCTGGACAAAAGGGAGAAAATGTATTAATGCCATAATTTTAGATAGGCTCACAGAGATATATCTACAATACGGCTTTTTTTTTTTACACAGGGTTTGACAAGGTTAAGGATCCCTAGCTTTATTGCAAGCTATTTTACAGGTTAAGGTTTTCCCAACTTTATTGGCAAGCTAAGAGCTGTTACCTACATCAGGTCATTTGAAAGCATTTTTATTGTTATGAGACATACAAGTAGGGAACAGGATGAAGTTGAAGCCATCTGTGGGCCAGCATTTTCATGTGATCAACTGACTTTATCTCGTTGACATCATTTTGTGTTAGGTAAGACATATGCAACAGTTTAGGTATCTTTATTTCGAACGTTTCGCCTACACAGTAGGCTTCTTCAGCTGAGTACAGAAAATTTGATAGAAGCAGAGGGACTTGAAGACGATTACATCGTTTTAAAGTTCTTTGTTCTATCAAATTTTTGTACTCATGAGAAGCCTATGTGAGGAAAAAACGTTTCGAAAAAGATCCCTAACTGTTGCATGTGTCTTACCAACAACTGTCGGTATTTTGTCCATTTTATTGTTTAAATCTTATGCTGTACGAATGTTTCCATACTCGACACCGGGGATATATATCTCAATGGGTGATTTTTGGGGAAAGGGTACACCCCAAGGGGGAAATTGTGCTTTCTGCCTCTTTGGCATAAAAGCTTGTTTCATGGCCCAAAAGTGGATCCAAGTGTGGTACTTTGCAATTTTGGGCCCTTGTACATAACAAAAAGGCCCCCACATCCCTCTTGTTAAAGGCTCTGCTGAAATGACAGTCAAATCAGGATGGTCCGGGCGAGAGATGAACGTCTTGCCTTTCTTACTTAAAGCGTCGCAGAGAGAGGGGGGCATAAACAAGAAATTTGGAGCTACTAAGGGTGTGAGTGACATGGCCCCCAAAAGCGACCTTATCCGTGCAAGAGGGCGGGCTGTTATGCAAATGTTCGCTATGTGAAAAAATTTTTCCCCCCATAAGAAATAATGGAAATCAATTAATCCGGAAAGACCCCCAAAAGTTTTTGAAAAAAAAATTTTACCATGATAAAACTTTTTCCTACACAAAAGAGAAGGATAATCACAATAGTAGAGTGTCAGCACAATATATATTGTGCATGTATACTCATAAATGAAGAATAAATGACACTTACCTTTATTGAAGATGCAGCAAGACTGATGAGACACTGTGTTGGGAGTGTTTTTTCCCCTGGTACTGAGGTCCGTTTGGTATTTTCTTCCAGAACACCCCTTATCAACGTGTATTTCCACGATTTTTAAAATCTCTAAAACCCAACCTTTTGTGGCCCTCTAATTCCCCAAATTGAGCACTAGTTCCAGGCATTTTCCCTGTTCACCTGGGGGTTGTCGACTGGTGTGGGTTGCATCCCGGGAGACAAGTTAAGGACCCAATGGAAATAAGTTAAAAGTCTTCATGAACGACTTTTTTGGGTATCCTGGGTGGAAATCCCCTGGGGTTAAATTTTTTCTTGGTATTTCCCAAAAACCACACCAACAACGGGCACGCGAGCAGCAGCACGACGATGTTTCAGCAGCAGCAAGAGCTACAGCAGCGCAGCAGCACGACGATGCAAGCAGAACGACGATCTACAGCAGAGCAGAGATGCACAGCCGCAACGAGATGTTACAGCGCGCAAGATCTACAGCGCAGCACGCAGACGATGCACAGCAGCAACGACGATGCTACAGCAGCACGCGATGCACACAGCAACTGACGATGTTACAGCGCGCAGACGATGTACAGCGCAGCAGCAGCAGCGATGCTAAGCAGCAGCAGCAGTGACGGTGGAAAAGCAGCAAAAAGACGATGCTACGCAGAGCGACGATGCTACGCGCGCAGACATGCACAGCAGCGCGATATGCACGCGCAGCAGACGGTACTACGCAGCAGGAGCAGCTGACGGTGGTACAGCAGCAGCAGCTGACAGTGCAGCAGCAGCTGACGGTGATTACGCAGCAGCAGCAGCTGTACCACAATAGTAGCGATGGTTGATTGGGGTTTATTTTTACAACCTGGCCAGCTCGGAGACACGCACTCCACTTTCATACTTATCAATGATCTTTTTCTTCATCTCCATAGTAATTCTCACCCTTATTGCTGTAGGTTGGCACTAGAAGCTTTCTTGGGCCCATGGTCACTTATTTTCCAGAAAAAAATCACCAAAACACTGTAAAAATACAAAATGTTCCGATTGTATGCTTGGATGTTACCGCGGAGGCTGGCTGGTAAACAATGCCACCCGCGGAACATGTGAGCGTGGCTCAGGCCGCACATTGGACGCGTCTCGGACGAAGCCGCTGAGCGGGTTTTTGTCCACTATGCAGGGCAAAATTTTAGCGATCAAAGCGTCCGCTATGCGGATTGTCCGTTATGCAAGGCGTCCGTTATGCGGGGTCCACTGTACTTGTGCCTCGTTACAGAATCTTGCAACCCCTACTGTCAAGCGATGCGAGATACGGCAAAGTGCTTTTAAGCTTCCTGGCTGCCTTGTTTGCAGATTTACAATATGGTTCTTCATGGTTAGTTGGAGTCAATTTCACCCCAAGGATATCAACTTCTTCCCCAGGTGCCAACACCCTCCCTTTCCCTCCTTACTAGTGCACCACATTACCATCAGGGTGCCTAGAGACGATCATCATTTGCATTTTCTCAGGTGCAAATTTTTACTTGCCATCTATTTCCCAAGCTGATATAGCTCCAGCGGGTGATTGATGTAGCTTAGAGCAGCTGGCATTTCTTCTCTTGGATAAGCGAATGTCAGTGTACAGTCGTCTGCATTGCATGTGATTTCTGGGTTTAGATGAAGAAGGTCGTTGAAGTAGACATTCCATAACAATGGCCCAGTACGCTTCCTTGTGGAACACTTGCCCCAATAGGATGTCTTGCTGATTTGTTCCATTGAGAACTTCCCCTTAGAGATCTACCATGAAGGTAATCACTGAGGAGACATAACGTAGAGCCTGAAATTCCTAGTGCTTGAAGTTTTGCTAAGAGGCCGGTGCCACACCCTTCAAAAGCGCAGCAATGCCAGTGCTCCACAATGATTTGGTTTTCATCCAGTGACTGACCCCCCCCACTTAGTGGAGAGGTTAAAAAAACAAAATCACAGCAGAGTAGCCTTTTCCAACCCATATTGACATCACAAAGTAGTGAGGGGAGTCAAAAAACTCTGTCATTTGTCTTAAGAAAACTAAAACGAAGGAAACTGCAAAAGGCCTCCCGGGCCCACCGAGGCATCCAAGTCTCCTACCGGGCTTAACCCAATGCCCCCAACCTATCGGGTCGGGTACATTGATTTAAAGGGGAGGAACACGGAAAAACCGACCGGGAGCACAAGCTATCAGTCCAAACCTCCACCCACCCACATCCATCAGTATTATCCAACCTATTTTAAAGCTACAAAAACGTTCGGGCCTCTATAACTTTACTCGGGAGTTTGTTCCACTCACCACAACTATTCCCAAAAACCAGTACTTTCCATACCCCTTCCTAATCTAAATTTTTTTCCAAACTTTAAAACCATTGCTGCGATCGTCTTGCTAGATTTTTTCAGCAACTTACATCCCCTTTATTTTTTCCGCCCTTCCTTTATACACTCAATATATCCCCCCTAATTCTACTCTTTTTAGAGAGTGCAATTTTTAGGGCCCCCTTGTCTGTCCTCTAGGGAAGGTTCTTACATGGGACAACTTTTTCATCCTCCTTTGTACATTTTCCAAGAATTTATATCCTCCTGTAAAAGGTGACCAAAACTGGCAGCATAATCTAAAGAGGCCTAACCCAAAGGTTTAAGAGTGAAGAAAACCCGAGGCTCCTATTTTATGCTTTTTTGTATGAAGCAAGGATTCTATTAGCTTTATTTCGAAAACTTATGCACTGTTTTGTCTTGAATAATTGTTTCAAAAATCTTACCATGATTGACAGGAGGACATGGCTGTATTCTTTTTTGCTCGCCTTTTTTTTTTGGGAACGGGACTAATTTGCCTCTTTTATAGAGACGGCATTTTCACTGTACTAGGCATAAAGCTACGGAAGGCTTTCGCGTGATTAAATTTGCCCCCCTGGCGTAAATAATGATTCTGTGGGGTCAATAAATATTTTGATAGGTAGTGACTATTATGCCTCCTTTGTAAAAGGTATGGTAAAGAAATATGGATTTTAGCCTTCTAAGGATTGCAGGGGGTCATGTGATGTATGGTAGGCTTCCTCATACTGATAATGAATGACTGGAGGAAGCCATAAATACAGTCACTGTCTGTCTTACACATGAAAATCACCCCAGTGTAAATATTCTTCAATAGAGGGTGAAGTTGAAACCCGTGTATAAATTATGGGAGCTGGACGAAAGGGATCAATGTAAATGAATAAAGTCCAGATGATTCTTTTACTCGGGAGCAATACCAGAAGGATGTTAAATTTGAATCTGGACAATACTTTGGGGGCGACTCCTGTGGGAAACTGAACCATCCAGAATTACCAACAAATTGCAGGATTGGCATATGGGCAAAATTTCCCGCTCCGGGAAAATGAGCAAGACACCAGAATTGTTGTGAGGAATGAATCTGGAAAGAATTATACAGTGAACTTTGGCCTATAGGTGTTACCACACAGTGGGTCGTGTTTTGTACTAAAAAGGACTGTTTCTCATCTCATATTCAATATAGTGAATGACGAGGTATTGATGTTCAGTGATATAGTGATGCTAAATTGTGGATTACAGCAATCTGTCAAATATTCAATACATAGTGCATAATATATGGAATATATTCATGGGTCGATCATCACCAGCGAAAAAATTATTGTCAGAGGTAACAGTGAAGTGTAAACTATCGTACAAGTGTTATAACAAGGAAAAAAGGATATAAATGCAGTGATATAGTAAACTGAACTTGTGAATAAGAGTTAATCCTTTTTAATCCCGAGTGTAGTGTAAAATTATGGTGTAATTATATGGAACAAGTGTGCAAGTTCTATGCACACCCCACCTCCCAGCCCCAGCCTCGTGCCCCCCACCCCATTCCCTGGATCCTATACCACCCATCCAACAATCCCACCCCCCTGGCCCCCCTCCTTGCACCCTCAACTTTCCACAGACCTGTACCTCCCAGCTTACCATCTCACTGAACAGACCCCTCCTCCTATCTTCCCTACCCTACTTCCCAAGGATTCCCATCACCCAGGCCCCGCCCACTTACCAGCCACCCCACCACCTAGCCCACACATAATAAATACACCATCCACCACATACACCTGCTTAAAAGTAATCATGTATAGGAATAAAGGTTGTTGTATAAGTGAAAAATTTTGGGGGAGAAATATGAGGGACATTGATTGTGAAATATGTGGTAAAACATCACATATATCACCGGTTCTCCAACGCGGAAGTTATACTTTTGTATCAATCTAATCACATATTACTTGGTTAAATAAATTTCAGTAGATCCTTCATGTGTTAACCCAAATCACCGACCAGATATGCTTTAAATAAGTGATCCATTGATCAGATCCGACTGGTTCCAAACCCTTGACTTGTTCCGAACCCTTGACCAGTTTCAAACGGGTTTGTTGGACAATAAAGCAAACTGTAAACAGATTGGGTATTAGGAGCCCTTATCAAACACAAACAATAAACATAAAACAGAAACATACACAGGTAAGCTGTCCTAATATACAAGTACAGTTAGAAATAGAGATACAAATAGCCAGATCTTCACTTTAAGGAGGTTATTAGTAGAGTATTCAAGGGGTTACTAGTAGAATTACAGTAAATCAACCATTCAAATCAGATTATAAAATTCTGTGTAGTCTGCAGTAAATCCACATGGATTATTTGCCATTTTTGTGGAAATTGGTGTCACGCCCCTTGTGCAGATATCCAAGAATTATCTACAAGCAGTATTAAATCGGGGAAGTGTTTTTGAGTACGTGGACTAAAATCACATTGGTATTCAAAGAGGATAACATCAAAGTAGCCTTCATAGAAAAACAGGGAAGCATTCTATAACAGAGGGAAATAAAAAGTTGGGCTGGATGGTACCACCCTTGGTGATGGCCATGTGTCAGAAACGGCAAGGTGGAGGTGTTTGCCTGGTAGACCGTGAATGTGGGCTGGAAGTGCTGTCCTGGTAGACAGTAATGGTAAAGCTGGAGGTGCTGTCCTGGGAGACAGTAATGGTGAGGCTGGAAGTGCTGTCCAGGTTAGACAGTAAATGTTGCATGGGGGAATGCATATAAATGGCCTTGAGGGAGACAGGAGCTGTAGTGGGGAAACAAGTGCAGTCAAGGACAAGATAAATCCAATATTACAAACTAGTAATACCACAGGAGATAGCAAACAAGGGGACTCCACTAGCAATAGTGAGGATATATTACCAGAAACAAATGGTGAGAGCTCCATTGTTAGTACTAGTGAGGAGAGGAATGAGACAGGTAAACATGCACCAACACAGAATACAGTCACAGCATAATCTAAATGAGGCCTAACCAAGGATATATAGAGTTGAAGGACAACCTGAGGATTCCTATTATTTATGCTTCTTGATATGAAGTCAAGGATTCTGTTAGCTTTATTGCAAACACTTATGCACTGTTGTCTTGGTTTCAGATTACTGCTAACCAGAATTCCTAAATCTTTTTCACGATCCATAATATTAAGATCTATATTATTTAGTTTATATGTGGCATGGTTATTGTCCTGTCCAACATTTAGAACTTTTCATTTGTCTATATTAACTGCATCTGCCACTTCTACCAAACTGTGGGATGACCCCCGTGTCCATGCTCCCTCTTCATAGGATGGTAAAAGCTCATGATAGGGCCTTCTTGCTGTTCTTGATGAACACGGAGTTCCATGAGTATGACCCTGGGGCAGAGTGCACGGGCATGTCATTTATCGCCTGTTCAAAGTCATTTGGCATCAGGATAACATCAGATAGGCTTGTGTTTACCAATTTCTGTGGCTCCCAGTCATATTGGGACTTGAGCAGCTCACTCATTTCCTTGCTGTCATCTGTGTAGGACCCATCTTGTTTAAGTAAGGGCCCAATACTGGATGTTGTTCTCGACTTTGATTTGGCATAAGAAAATAAATACTTTGGGTTTCTTTCGATTTCATTTATGGCTTTTAGCTCTTCCTGCGATTCCTGACTCCTATAAGATTAACATAAGAAAAATAAGAAAGGAGGATCACTGCAGCAGGCCTGTTGGCCCATATTAGGCAGGTCCTTTACAATCCATCCCACTAACAAAACATTTGCCCTACCCAATTTTCAATGCTACCCAAGAAATAAGCTCTGATAACTCTATCCACTCATTTGCAAGTCGCACTCAAATTCACCCCCTCTCACTCATATATTTATCCAACCTAAATTTGAAACTACCCAAAGTCCTAGCCTCAATAACCCAACTAGGTAGACTGTTCCACTCATGAACTACCCTATTTCCAAACCAATACTTTCCTATGTCCTTTCTAAATCTAAACTTGTCTAATTTAAATCCATTACTGTAGGTTCTCTCTTGGAGAGACTTCCTCAAGACCTTATTAATATCCCCTTTATTAATACCCACCTACTTATACACTTTGATCATGTCTCCCTTCATTCTTCGTCTAACAAGTGAATGTAATTTAAAAGTCTTCATTCTTTCTTCATAAGGAAGATTTCTAATGCTATGTATTAATTTAGTCATTCTACGCTGAATGTTTTCTAACGAATTTATGTCCATTCTGTAATATGGAGACCAGAATTGAGCTGCATATTCTAGGTGAGGCCTTACTAATGATGTATGAAGCTGCAGTATAACTTCTGAACTTCTGTTGCTTACACTTCTTGATATAAATCCCAGTAATCTATTTGCCTTATTATGTATGCTTAGGCATTGCTGTCTTGGTTTAAGGTTGCTGCTCACTATAACCCCCATGTCCTTTTCACAATCTGTATGGCTAAGTTCTACATTATTTAAGGTTATGGACACTCCCGAGCTTCAGAACCTTGCATTTATCTACATTGAAATGCATCTGCCACTTTTCTGACCAAGAATAGAGTTTGTCTAAATCCTCCTGAAGTTCCCTAACATCCACATTTGAATCAATAATCCTACCTATCTTTGTGTCATCAGCGAATTTGCTCATATCACTAGTAATACCCTCATCAAGGTCATTGATATATAATATAAACAACAATGGACCTAAAACTGATCCCTGTGGTACGCCACTTGTTACAGATCCCCACTAGGATTTAACCCAATTTAAGCATACTCTCTGCTTCCTATTAGTGAGGCATGACTCGATACATGACAGCACTTTTCCCCCAGTGTCATGAGCTGCCACTTTTTTTAACAGTCTCTGGTGCGGTACTCTATCAAAAACGTTACCAAAATCTAAATAAACAATATCAAATTCTTTATCATGATCAACGGCCTCAAAAGCTTTACTGAAGAAGGTTAATAAATTAGTTAGGCAGGAACGGCCCCTCGTGACTCCATGCTGAGTATCATTAATCAAGCTGTGCATTGCAATGCACACGACTCCAGCTCTGCTTCGGCCTGCACATGGTCCACATACTTCATGTGATCAAGGTGGGCTTCTTTGATAGTTCCAGTAGCAATCTCCCTCATCTCGAACTTATTGCCACGGAGCTGTGGGAGGACATGGTAAGGACCCACGAATTTTGGGACAAGTTTGTGCATACTGGGGTCTGCACTGGGTTGAGGAATGTAACTTTGCAACCTGGTTCCACTTTGCTTTCCTTGGTGAGAGCATTGTGCTCAGACATGAACCCATCAGTAGCTTTCATAAGGTTCTCTCATACACGCTGGAAAACAAGCTTCGTTGTCCGCATCTTTACTACACTGGGGTTGATAAATTAGACACATGTGCAACTCTTGGGTATCTTTATTGAGGAAACGCTTCGCCACACAGTGGCTTCATCAGTCCATACGTAGGAGAAACTTGAAGAACAGGAGTAGAATGAGGTAATCAGTCCCTCAACCTTGAGTCGATGTGTTCAGTCCATCAATCTTGAATAGAATACGGCATATCAGCGGAGAAGCAGCTTATAAACCGTATGGCAGGAGAGGTGCAGCAGTCATAGGTCGTGTCACATTTGTTCAATGTGGAAGTATGGACGTATGGACTGATGAAGCCACTGTGTGGCGAAGCGTTTCCTCAATAAAGATACCCAAGAGTTGCACATGTGTCTAATTTATCAACATGTCGGTTCTCTGAACCATTCATCTACAATGGGGTTATCAGTGTCATAAGTAGGTTGAGCCAGAGCAAACAGAATTTCATACGGTAAGCGTTTTTCATAGCCCCACAAAGCAAAATGAGGTGTCTCACTGATCGAGCTGTTGAGAGAGGAGTTTAATGTGCACTGAACATCTGGGATAGCCTCATCCCATGTAGTACAACTTGGGTTAAGGGTTACCCTGAGCAGCTCCAGGACTTTGCGATTTGTACATTCAGCAAGACCATTATTCCCAGGGTGGCGTGGAGCTACTGGCACTTGGTGAATGTTAAATCTGGAGCAAAGATCCTGCATTATAGCATTTATGAACTCAGACCCATTGTCTGACAGAAGGACACATGGAAGGTATTTACGGAGTAACGACATGTTCAACAGAAAGCACTAGCAGCAGTTTTTCAGCAGTTTTATTCCGGAATGGGTACTACATTCACTTACCGCGTCAAGTTTTAGCTACCATTACAAGGCGGTGCTTATTTCCCTTCTCCAAGGTCCGAGAAGTTTAGTTAACAGGTCGACATGAAGTTCTCTCCCAGGGTTCCTTTGTAATGGGATACTTAAATGGGGTTAGGACCTGTAACGTACCCTTGGTGCTGTAGCAAACCAACACACTGGTGACATGCTTGGCAAATTCCTGCTGCCTTCCTTAGGCAGGAAAATTTTCATTCGTGACTATTTGATACTGCGTCCGTTTCCCCCTGGTGCGCTACACCTGGGATATCATGGATTCAACCTCAGAGTAGCTGTATCATGGACTCTGGTATCACCATTGTAATGGTTTCTCCGGGTCCACCAGCTGTGCCACATGGCACATCGCTCCTTGGTTGTAACCACCAAATCCTTCGTGAGGAACAGAAGCAACTTGACCCGTAAGTCAACGTCCTCCTTGGTCAGGAAATGAAAGGACTGGATGACACACAGGTCCTTGCCGTTGAGGGCTTCTCACAAGATCCTCAACAGAGAATGAGTATGTTGACACTCATGACATGTATATGCCTCGACAGGGCATCAGCTACAACATTTTTTGGCTTTACCTGGACATAGCATTTCAGGGTTTTTAGGTCATTGAACATGACGATCACCGAAGATGCTTTCCCCAGAGGTTCTTATTAGTAAATAATAGGCCAGTAAGAGTAATACTGTGGTAGATCTTGATAGGATAATGGTAGATAGATATCCCAAAAATGACTCAAGGTCCAACAAATGGCCTAAAGCTTCTAGCTCTGTCACTGAGTAATTGACTTCTGCTTTAGTAAGGACATGGCTAGCATAGACTGCATCGATGCCAACTTTGCTGGCATCAGTCGTCAAGGTAAATGCCTTGGTGAAATCAGGGAATCTAAGGGCTGGGGCTGAAGTTTTAACTTGTCTCTTGAGAGTGACAAAAGCTCGTTCTTGATCACACGTCCACTCAAAAGGGGCATCCTTCTTGAGTAAGCGTGTTAGGGATGCAGCAATGGTGGAGAAACCTGCAATAAAGGTGGGGTAGAAAGCTGCCAGGCCTATGAAGGACCAGACTGCATCCGTCGTCATGGGTCTAGGGAATTTCTGCATGGCTGAGATTTAGCTCCTCTGTCTTAATGCCATTCTGAGTCACTACGTGACCCAGAAATTTTATTTCCCTTCTGGAGAAAATGACATTTGGAGAGCTTTTACCTTAAGGTTTGCCCTTAGCTAGCTTGTCCAATACCCTGTCAAGATTCTCGAGATGTTGTCGGGACATCTTGTGAACATGACTATGAATCATCATAGGCAGACACAATTGATGTGCCGCTAGGAGGGTAACAGAAAATTGTGTTCATCAAACGAACTAAACATGATGAGGCTTCTGCACAAAGTAGAAGGGCAATCCTCCTGAACTGGTAATGACCTTTGCTCTTTCAAAACATCATGTTACTGTGACAAGAATAAACACTGACAAACCCAAAAATGACATCTATCTAACTTAGGTTTTCTGTGATCTGCAACAGGAGAGGTGGACGGCTTTGGATAGATATCAGGAAAGCACTAAGGAGGGTTAATAAACAAATAAACAACTAGAAAAAAGGAGGAACTATTGGCAACAGTCTACCTACATATAAGAGCTGGGGAAAGATAGGAGAGAGTAAAGTCAACACAGAGAATCGCCCATCTACAACAACAGATAACCCAAAAATTAGCAGATACACACTAGAAAAATACAACGGGAAACACAAACAACAGCTAGTTCAGTCCCCAGACCTTAGGCTGACCAGAACCCATCTCCCCCAGCCGATCAGTGAAAATCAGGATTCAGTTAACAGACTCCTCCACAGCTACCATGCCATAGCCACCTAGTAACAGATGTAATAGAGGAGCCCTCCTCTGGGGTAGAGACTACTTCCTGCAACCATCACAGTCATAGCCCCAGACCCCACTCCCCCAGCCCCAATGCTTGACCCAGACCCAGCCCCCAGACCTTATTGCCGAGCCAGACTCTCTAGGACATCCTACCCAAAACACCACAAAAACAGTAAAATTATACAACCATCATTTAGCACAAGACCGTGGCCCACGTATAGTGTTGGAGAGGATCTCCTCCTTCCCTCTACTGGAGTGAAAGTTAGATGGAATCCAGCACGGGGGGTGTCCCATGGCTTGGATCTGGAGGATTATAGTGCAGGTCCCAGAACCTGCAGAAATTGACAACCACCTCCCAACAATTCTCACCAAAGGTGAATTTGTGCAAATATTATGCTTGGGGTATCTGTCTAGCATGGAATAACAGGGAAAAACAAAAAATGGGACATGCAACTTTGACCATCCCAAAAAATGTAGCGACCTCCTGTCTAAAGGATGGTAGCTCCTCTTCCCTTACTTTTCTTTCACCCAAAAATGTGGCCACCCTTGTTCCCGCCAGCAGTGTTACAACATCGAGTGCCTGCATACCATCTAAAAGGGACCAGGAGGCACAAACCCCACAAGACAAACAATAGTAAGCTACCGACAACCCAACTCCAGTGATTTTTTTTTAGTGGCAGAAACGAAAAAAGAAAATGGAAAGGAAATAACAAAAATAGTCCACCACCTTGGAGCCTTGTTTGGAACTGGAGGCACAGCAGTGGCCACCCATGCCCTCCAGTAATTACAACTACTGATGCCAATAACGAAATCCCCGAACAACACAGAATACAACCTCGTACATATTTGCTAATATACAGGGCCCTTAAGCCATCCAACCAACACAAAGATAACGCTTTTATTCAGTGGACTTCCTAGTGGAGTCTAATGCAGATGTTTCAGCCTTCACAGAGACTCACACAAAAGATCACTTTGACCGAAGTGAAATATGGATAAGTGGTTACAACCTTTTTAGATGCACAGAAGCGAAAACAGGGCAAACAAGGGGGGGTTGGCCTGTAATGTCAAAGAGTCCCTTATGTGCACGGAGTGCTGAAATTCACAACAAATAGGTGCGGTTGAAGTCTCTATCAATAAAGATCGGAACCAAAACCTAGTCATTGTGGATGATACAAGCCACCAGATGCAACCTCCCAACTAGTTTCAAGGAACAGCTACTGCGAAAATCGATACTGTTTAGAAACCTCCACTCACATCCCCAAAGCGATCTTACTGGCCTTGGTGATTTCACCCTAAGGCATACAAAAGGAAGAATGTAGCAAATAAGTTATAGCTGAAACAAGTAGCCCCGGAGTAGCGCAGAATGAAAGGTCACACACACACTGAGCTACTAAGTCTCAGCGAAAAACACCACCTTAAGCCAGCCTAGTGGAGCCAACAAGACTAGAAAACACACTTGACCTTAATCTTCACAAATAATGAGACCTGATAAGAGACAAAGAAATATCAAAAACAACTAATTTCCGATCACAATCTATTCGAAGTCCAGACGTACATGCATAGGGGTCCTGAACAGCAGAATGCATGTAACCTGTGAAGGTGTCTTCCACACAATACAAATTCAACAACAAGAACATCAACTGGGACCAAGTAAACATGTCCTAAACGAAACATGTTGGGAAGATGTCTTAAATGACATGGATCCAAACCCGTGCCTTGAAAGGATCAACTTCCCCTGGTCGCCGAAGCATTGTTCTAGGCATATTCCCCTAAGAAAAAGAAAGAACAGGAGTAAACTGGAGAGAAAAAGATGCTCCCCTCTACAGAAGACACGAAGAGTCACTGAGCTCCTCAGGGAGTGCTAGAATATCTGAGACACGAAAGGAGGCGCTGACCAGGGAATGGAAACTATCGAACTTAACTAAATGACTCTTACCAGGGAAACCAGGAGAGGCAGGAGAGCTAAAGCTATTAGTGAAATAAAGAAATTCAAAATATTTCTTTCATATGCCAAAAACAAGGCAAATACCACATCTAGTATCGGGCCTTCCTCAGACAGGATGGGGACTTACACAGACACAAAACAAGGAAATGAGTGAAATATTGAAATCCCAGTACGACTCTGTGTTTAGGTGAACCACTAATCGTCTGAGGATCGACGACCCAATTGATTTCTTCATTGAATGAGCCTCAAATCTCTATAAATGTATGCCAGATTTCCACATTACCTCTAACCCGATTAGATTTCGAAAAAGACCATTGACAACATGTGCCTATGCACTCAGCCCCGGGGCCCAGACCCGTGGAACTCTGTTTTCATTAAGAACTGCAAGATAAACCCCTCTCGCAGTGCCCTAAGTATCACTATGGAGGAGGAGCTTGGACATGGGTGGAAATTTCCACACAGTCACTTAAAAACAACGGATAAAGCCCCGCTCATAAAGGTGGGCAGCAAAGCATTAGCTAAGAACTATAGACCAATAGCTCTGACGAGTCCCACATCGATAAAAATCTTGAAAGATGTGCTAAACTGGGAGGTTACTCTGGAGGTTATTCCGGGGATCAAACGGCCCCCGGCGGCCCGTCCCAACGACCAGGCCCCCGATGGATCGGGCCTGATTCACTAAGCTGTTACTGCTGGCCGCATGCCGTCCGACGTACGAGCCACAGCCCGGCTGATCCGGACACTGAATTTAGTATCTGTTCCACTCTCTCTTAGAAGGCGCCAGGGTTTATTGGCAATTCCCCTAATGCTTGATGGGAGGCTGTTGAACAGTTTTGGCCCCAGGACACTTATGGCGGTGTTTTTCCCCCTAGTGTACAAATTTTTTTTTGGCGCCCACTACTTTTTATTGGGGCATTTGCATCGCCTGCACAGTCTTTTACTTTTGTAGGGAGTGATTTCTCTGTGATGCAGATTTGGGACCATTCCTTCCAAAGAGAGAATCCAAGTGTAGTATTATGATATCATCTCTCCCTTCCTTCTGCGTTCCAAACGAGTACAAGTAACGTGCATCCAAGCGTTCCCATAGTTAAGGTGTGCCTGACAGAACTTATAACGTGCTGTAAAGGATCTCTGTACACTCTCTAGAATTTGCGATTTCACCTGCTTTGTCATGAGATGTAATGTACAGCAGTATTCCCAGCCTAGAGAGAACAAGTGATTTGAAAGGATCATCATGGGCTTGGCATCTCTCGTTTTGAAAGTTCTCAATTATCCATCCTATCATTTTCTTTGTCAACGTGCGATCGATGGCACTGTTGTGATCCTTGAAAGTGAGATCCTCAAGACATTACACTCATCCCAGGTCCCTTACATATTTTTCCGCTCTAATGTATGGCCGGAGTCAGTAGTATACTCTGTTCTAGATTATTATCTCCTCCATTTTCCATAACGGAGTAGTTGGAATATTTCCTCATTGAACAATCATATTGTTTAACCCCGTTGCCCACTGGGAAAACTTTGTTTTATATCTTTCTTGGAGTTAAATAAACCGCGTCCTCAGCAGAGACAGCCTCATGCAGATCCTAGCATCATCCGCAAAGGATATACGGTGCTGAGGTGTATATATCTGTTTATGTCTGATATGAGGATAAGGTATAGATGGGGGCGAGTACTGTGCCTTGTGGAACAGAGCTCTTCACTATGGCAGCCTCCGATTTAACTCTGTTGACCACTACACTTGGTGTTCGATTGTTGGAAGTTGAAGATCCATCTCCCACTTTCCCAGTTATTCCTTTATGCATGTTATTTTTATATGGGCTATTACGCCCATGTTCGCATTTGTCAAATGCTTTTGCAAAGTCTGTGTATATTACATCTGCATTCTGAGTTTCTCTCAGTGCATCCAAGGCCATGTCATAGTGATCCAGTAGTTGTGAGAGGCAGGAGCGAACCTGCCCCCTGACCCAATGTTGCCCGGATTGTGCAGATTTTTGGGGATCCAGGTGATTTGCAATCCTGCTTCTAGCACCTCTTTCACAAAGATTTTTATGAAGTGGGCGTCAGAGCTTATTGTCTATAGTTTCTTAGACTAATGCTTTGCTGCCACCTTTATGGAGTGCGGGCTATATACGTGTTTTAAGTGACTGTGGAATCGCACCCATGTCCCAAGCTCCTCCTCCATAGTGTACTTAGGGCACGCGAGAGGGTTCTTGCAGTCTTAATGAAAACAGAGTTCCATCGAGTCTGGCCCGGGGCTGAGTGCATAGGCATGTTTTAGTCCAATGGCTTTTTCGAAATCTATCGGAGTTAGGGGGTAATGTCGGAAATCTGGCATACATTTATGGAGTTTTGAGGCTCATTCATGAAGAAATTCATATGGTGTCGTCGATCCCAACCGATTAGTGGTTCACTAAACACAAGTCGTACGGATTTTCAATATTTCACTCATTTCCCTTTTTGTCGTCTGTGTAAGTCCCATCCTGTCTGAGTAAGGGCCCCAATACTAGATGGGTATTTGCCCTGTTTTTGGCATATGAAAAAGAAATATTTTGAATTTCTTCAATTTCACTAATAGCTTTTAAGCTCCTCCTGCCTCTTCCTGGTTCTGTAAGAGTCATTTAGCTTAAGTTCATAGTTTCCACTTCCCTGGTCCAGCGCCTCCTTTCGTGTATCAGATATTCTAGCACTCCTAGACTCAGTGACTCTTCGTCGTCCTTCCTGTAGAGGGAGCGTCTTTTTCTCCTCCAGTTTACCTCCTAGCTCTTCTTCTTTATTATGGGAATTTCCTAGAACAGCTTCGGCTACCGGAAGTTGTCTTTCATTCAAGGCACTGGTTTGGATCCTGTCATTTTAAGACATCTTCACCCAAACAATGTTCGTTAGGACATGGTTTACCCCCTGGTCCCAGGTGATGTTCATGTTGTTGAAATTGTATTTTGTGAAGACAACCTTCACAGGTACATGCATTCTGCTGTTCAGACCCTTCATGGCATGTACGTCTGGAACTTCGATTAGATTGTGATCGAATTAGTTTGTTTTTGATATTCTTTATGTCCTCTTAACAGGTCCTCATAATTTGTGAAGATAAGGTCCAAGTGTGTTTTCTAGTCTTGTTGGCTCCACTATCTGCTGGCTTAAGGGTGTTTTTTCGCAAGAGAAACTTTAGTAGCCATGTGAGTGTAGTGACCTTTCATCTGCCTACCTCCGGGAATTGTTTAGCTATAACATTATTTGCTACATTTTTCTCGATTTTGTATCCCTTCAAGGTTGAAATCACCAGCAGTAAGATGTTTGGGGATGGAGCAGGAAGGTTTTTCCAAACAGTAATCGATTTTCAGTAGCTGTTCCTTGAACTGTTGGAGGAGTTGCATCTGGTGGCTTGTATACAACCACAATGAACTGCAGGTTTTGGTTCTCGATCATTATTGATAGAACATCATACTACCTCATTTGTGGTGTTCATGCAACTCCGTGCAGAAAGGGCTCTTGAATACAGGCCAACCCACCCCCTCCTTGTTGCCTGTTTTTTTCTGTCGCATCTAAAAAAGGTATGTAACCACTTATCCAATTTTGCAACACTGTCAAATGTATCTTTTTGTGTGAAGTCTCTGTGAAGGCTGAGCAAACATTGCATAGACTCCAATAGAAAGTCAACTGATAAAAGGTATGATTGTTGTTGGGGGATGGCTTAAGGCCCATGTATATTAGCAAATCTGAACGAGGTTTATTCTGTTGTTGTTGGGGGGAATTGTTATTGGCAATCAGTAAGTTGTAAATTCTGGAGGGCCATGGGATTGGCCACTGGCTTGCCTCCAGTCCAACAAAGGCTCCAAGGTGGTGGACTATTTACTGTTATTTGTCCCTTCCATTTTCTTTTTTTCGTTTACTGCCACTAAAAAATCACCTGGATTTGGGTAGGGATTAGCGTAAGCTACATATATTGTTTGTCCCGTGGGTCCGTGCCTCCGTTCCCTTTTAGATGATATGCAGGCAACTCGATGTTGTAACACTGCTTCTGGAGGACCGAGGATGGCACATTTTGAGGGTGAAAGAAAGTACAGAAGAAGAGCGACACACGAACTCCTTTAGACAGGAGGTCGCTACATTTTTTGGGATGGTCAAAGTTTGGCATGTCCCATTTTTTCCCCCCTGTTTATTCCATGCTTACAGATGCCCCAAGCATAATATTTGCACAAATTCACCTTTGGTTGAGAATTGTTGGGAGGTGTGGTTGTCAATTTCTGCAGTTCTGGAGTCTGTCACTATAATCCTCAGTATCCAACCAGGGCACACTCGCCGTCCTGGATTCCTTCTACTTTCGCCACTCCAGTAGAGGAGCGGAACTCCTCTCCATCTCATCTGTACTGGCGTGGGCCCCACGGATCTGTGCAATGATGTTGTATATTACTGTTTTTTGTATGGTGGTTTTTGGGTAGTGTCCCCTAGGAGAGTCTGGGCTGGCAGTAAGGCGTGGGGGCTGGGTCTGGGGCAGCGCACTGTAGGGCGAGTGGGGGTTGGGGCTGGGTCTATAAGAAAAAAAAAAAAAAAAAAAAAAAAAAAAAAAAAAAAAAAAAAAAAAAAAAAGGGGGGGAAAAAAAAAAAAACAAATGACTGTGATGGTTGCAGAAAGAAGTCTACCCCCAGAGGAGGGCTTCCTCTACAACACTGTACTAGGGGATATGGCATTGGTACTGTGGAGGAGGTCTTTAACTGATCCAGATTTTTTCACAATGGCTGGGGGGCTGGGTCTGGGTTCAGCCCTAAGCCTGGGCACTGAACTAGCTTGTTCTGGTTTTTTGTTTCCCGTGTTTTTTTCTAGTGTGTATCTGCTTATTTTGGTCCAGTTTGTTTGTATACGGGCATTCTCTGTGTTAACTTTACTTTCCTCTCTTATCTTCCCATGCTCTAGTATATTTCCAGGTAGACTATTCACTAGTTCCTTCCTTTTTCCGGTGTTTAATTGTTTATTAACTAACCTCCTGAGTGCTTTCCTGAATCTATCCATAGTTCCACCCCCTGTTGCAGATCACAGAAACACCTATCTAGATAGATTGGGTGTGTTCACTGTTTTTGTTGAAGTGTTTATTCTTGCACAGGTAACATGATGTTTTGAAAAGCAAAGGTTTGCATGTAATTCTAGAATTGTTTCCCAAAGCCTTTTCCATAACATTCCCACAGGTATACTGTAACAGCCATCCTGTGCCTGTATCCTAATTTGCAACTGGGTACCACAAGAGCTTGATCTTCACTTTACCTTTCAGCTCTGCACGCAGGTGTGGGTGTTTATAGGTCAATACATGGGTATGTGGATGTAATTAGCATGGAGACTATTACCGCATTAAAAACTTTTATGGTTGTATTTACATCAATATATCATACATCCTAACAGCATCTGATCCTGTCTGATCACTGCTGTTTAATCTTGTCCTGGACAGTTATATGTAGTGGTGGTGGCTGGGTTTTGGGGCGATGAAATAGTTTCGTTGGTCAGGAGAATGGGGTATGGGGCCAGTAGGGGGGAGAGGACCATCCCTTCTGTTGGGGTGTCGGAGGGGGAGGTTGGCGAGAGGATTTGGTGGTGTTTATCCCTTTTCCACTATCCAGTCACTGCATTTCACAACTGTTTCCCTGTCACATAAATCCACTACTATTTATTTTATTATTTCTACTATGGCTTAATACTTATCCATTTTGTATCCCCACGTCTCCACTTTGCTTGTTGGTGATAAGTGGGTCCATGGTAATGGGTTACCACAGGGAGGGAACAACCCCCGCTGGTTGGGGTACGAAGGGTTGTGGAGAGGTGGGGTGACCGTAAACTGCGCAGTTTGTTCCATAATAATTACCCATAGCTTACACTAGCACCTCGGTTTTAAAGGATTACCTCATCCAACATCAGTACACTATATCACTGCCTATTCAAATCCTTTTTCTCGTTATAACACCTGTACGATAGTTTACATTCTCTGTCGCCATCTGGCAATAATTTTTCCTGGTGGTGGTTAACCCATATATATATTCCATATATTGTACACTATGTATTGGGTATTTGACAGATTGCTGTAATCCACAGTTTCAGATCACATATCACTGAACATCAATACCTCACCATTCCGTATATTCCTTATATGGTATGAGGAACAGTCCTTCAGTATAAAACACGACCAACTGTATGGTATCATCTGTAGGCCTACACACTGCTCTTCTCACTTTTATTAATAATAATATCTTATATTCTCCCGTGGTTTTAGCAATAATCCATTTCCCACTTCTTAACTTTTCTGCTCTCTGAGTTTATGCTAATCCCTGATCTTTATTTCCCCTCACTGATCTACGTTCACTACTAGTCACAAATCATTTCCTATATGGCACCTTCCACAACAACCGTTATTCTAAGAAGCAGGATTGCAAATCACCTGGATTCCCAAAATCTGCACAATCCAGGGCAACATGGGTTCAGGGCAGGTCGCTCCTGCCTCTCACAACTACTGGATCACTATGACATGGCCTTGGATGCACTGGAAGAAAATCAGAATGCAGATGTAATATACACAGACTTTGCAAAAGCATTTGACAAATGCGATCATGGCATAATAGCCCATAAAATACGTGCTAAAGGAATAACTGGGAAAGTGGGGAGATGGATCTTCAACTTCCTAACAAATCGAACACAAAGAGTAGTGGTCAACAGAGTTAAATCGGAGGCTGCCATAGTGAAGAGCTCTGTTCCACAAGGCACAGTACTCGCCCCCATCTTATTCCTTATCCTCATATCAGACATAAACAGAGATATACACCCACAGCACCGTATCATCCTTTGCGGATGATACTGGATCTGCATGAGCTGTCATCTGCTGGGGACGCGTTAACCTCCAAGAAGATATAAACAAAGTTTTCCAGGGGGCAACGGTAAACAATATGATGTTAAATAGGACAAATTCCAACTACTCCCGTTATGGAAAACGGGAGGAGATAATAACTAAACAGAGTATACTACTGACTCCGGCCATACAATAGAGCGGAAAAATAATGTAAGGGACCGGGGAGTAGTAACCCCCTGAGGATCTCACTTTCAAGGATCACAACAGTGCCACGATCGCACGTGCAAAGAAAATGATAGGATGGATAATGAAAAACTTTCAAAACGAGAGATGCCAAGCCCATGATGATCCTTTTCAAATCACTTGTTCTCTCTGGGCTGGAATACTGCTGTACATTAACATCTCCATACAAAGCAGTGAAATCGCAGATCTAGAGAGTGTACAGAGATCCTTTACTTGCACGTATAAGTTCTGTCAACACCTTAACTACTGGGAACGCTTGGAAGCACTTGACTTGGTACTCGTTGGAACGCAGGGGGGAAGAATATATCATAACTACATTTGGGAAAAATCTTGAAGGAATGGTCCCAATCTGCACACAGAAATCACCTCCCTACGAAAGTAAAAGACGGGGCGGGCGATGCAAAATGCCCCAATAAAAAGTAGGGGCGCCATTGGTACACTAAGAGAAAACACCATAAGTGTCTGGGGCCCAAGACTGTTCAACAGCCTCCCATCAAGCATTAGGGGAATTGCCAATAAACCCCTGGCTGCCTTCAAGAGAGAGCTGGACAGATACCTAAAGTCAGTGCCGGATCAGCCGGGCTGTGGCTCGTACGTCGGACTGCGTGCGGCCAGCAGTAACAGCCTAGTTGATCAGGCCCTGATCCATCGGGAGGCCTGGTCATGGACCGGGCCGCGGGGACGTTGATCCCCGGAATAACCTCCAGGTAACCAGGTAAGCTGGCATAGAGAAAGCTGTCAACTCTTTGCTCTCATAATCGAGCGGGATCTGCCAAAACCCTTGAAGAAGATCAAGAGTTGAAAAGACCTTATTATCACCGATGTTCTGCAACAGGTCATTCAGAACTGGCAACGGAAAGCCGTCTGGGATTGTACATGCATTCAGTTTCCTGTAATAGATAACAGGGCACCAGGTTTCATCGTTCTTGGGGACCAGAATTAGAGGAGCATTCCATGGTGAAGTGGACTCCTCAATAACTCCATCACACAGCATCCATGTAATGAGTTCTTCAGTGAAGACTCTTTGCGCATGTGGCAGGCGATACGCAGGTACATAAATGGGTTTAGTACCTTTGTCAAGTGGAATACAGTGAGAGATCAGTGGGGTCAAACCCATCTACTCGCCATCTAGTGTGACTGCAGAACGTGCATGATTGAGAACCTGGAGAAGTTTTGGGGCCTCTTCAGGATAATCTGTCATAGCTAGATCATCTTCCTGCACTAGCCGGGTGTTGAAAGAGTCAGCAGCAGACTCACCTGGGAGAAGTGCACTTATGAGGAGGTCAGCTGTGACTTCACCCTCCACTCTCACCGGGAGAGGGAATCTGACAAGGTCGACAATTGAGGTATTCTTCTGCAGGGGAAATTCTCGACTCTGCATGTTGACAACAAGGACTTGCAACTTACCACAGTGCACTGTGTGCAGGGATGGTTCAAGGGAGAGGCCCTTGACTCAGCACGTGTCGTTGTCAACCAGGACATGGTTTCCTTCAAAAGCTCTGCTCATGCACACCATAATAGGAGTGAGCGAGTTAGCTGACAAAGTGATATCATACTCATTACAAGTGGTAACTCTGCTCGCTGATGCCATGACACTAGTCAGACAGTCACCTACCGACAGGGATACTGCGGCTTGACGACTACTGTTCTCTACAACAGTGCTAGAGTTAAAGTAAATTTTTAACTGGGTTCCACAGACTGGGTTTCACTGCTAACTAAGCGCTGATGGCTAGGAGGTGACGGGCAACGAGCTCTACTATGAGGTCAATCAGAACAAGAGACCGACCCCGGGGAGAATGTGCTATGGAAACCATCGGTTTCCAATGATTCCAGACACTGTGCATACTCTGAGACAGAGTAGCACGTAGTGGATCCTAAGTGCACGCCCCAGAAGGGCACATTCACTCGTTGAAATCTGCTTTCCACTCAGCTGGATCTAAGCAGATCCTAAGGTCTGCCATGGTTTTAAACCCTATAAGCAGGTTGCCAGAGAAAACATACATCATCTATGACTAAGAATTTTGCGGACAGCTTGTGACCCTGGACCACAAATTCTAACGCTGTACGACCATGAACCATCAGCAGACTACCTGAGACTCCTCTCAAGGTCTGAATGACAGACAGCTCTATCAGCATGGCTACGTGAAGGCCAATGTCTCGGAAGAGAGTGGAACGGACAATGCTAACCACCAAACCTGTATCTAGGAAAAGCTGTGCAGGCTTACAGTGGACAGTGGACTCAACGAGTGGTCCACACGAGTTGTCATACCGATTGTGAAGGCATGACAGGCCGATGAAATCCCTGGAGTCAGAGCTGCTTGAGGCTTGATGCTTGTTGGCGAGGCTCGACCTGGAAGGTACGATACGAGTCTCGGCAACAACATCAGGGCACTCACTGTTGGCAAGCGTATCACTGCCCTGGGCGGCAAAAGAAACCCAAAGTATTTCTTTTCTTATGACAAATCAAAGTCGAGAACAACATCCAGTATTGGGCCCTTACTTAAATAAGATGGGTCCTACACAGATGACAACAAGGAAATGAGTGAGCTGCTCAAGTCCCAATATGACTGGGAGCCACAGAAATTGGTAAACACAAGCCTATCTGATGTTATCCTGATGCCAAATGACTTTGAACAGGCGATAAATGACATGCCCATGCACTCTGCCCCAGGGCCATACTCGAGGAACTCCGTGTTCATCAAGAACAGCAAGAAGGCCCTATCATGAGCTTTTACCATCCTATGAAGAGGGAGCATGGACACGGGGGTCGTCCCACAGTTTGGTAGAAGTGGCAGATGCAGTTTAATATAGACAAATGAAAAGTTCTAAATGTTGGACAGGACAATAACCATGCCACATATAAACTAAATAATGTAGATCTTAATATTATGGATCGTGAAAAATATTTAGGAATTCTGGTTAGCAGTAATCTGAAACCAAGACAACAGTGCATAAGTGTTTGCAATAAAGCTAACAGAATCCTTGACTTCATATCAAGAAGCATAAATAATAGGAATCCTCAGGTTGTCCTTCAACTCTATATATCCTTGGTTAGGCCTCATTTAGATTATGCTGTGACTGTATTCTGTGTTGGTGCATGTTTACCTGTCTCATTCCTCTCTTCACTAGTACTAACAATGGAGCTCTCACCATTTGTTTCTGGTAATATATCCTCACTATTGCTAGTGGAGTCCCCTTGTTTGCTATCTCCTGTGGTATTACTAGTTTGTAATATTGGATTTATCTTGTCCTTGACTGCACTTGTTTTCCCACTACTGCTCCTGTCTCCCTCGAGGCCATTTATATGCATTCCCTCATGCGTACATTTACTGTCTACCTGGACAGCACTTCCAGCCTCACCATTACTGTCTCCCAGGACAGCACCTCCAGCTTCACCATTACTGTCTACCAGGACAGCACTTCCAGCCCATATTTACGGTCTACCAGGGCAGCACCTCCAGCCTTGCAGTTTCTGACTACATGGCCATCACCAAGGGTGGTGCCATCCAGCCCAGACTTTTTATTTTCCCATCTGTTATAGAATGCTTCCATGTTTTCTATGAAGGCTACTTTGATGTTATCCTCTTTGAATACCAATGTGATTTTAGTCCACGTACTCAAAAACACTTCCCTGATTTAATACTGCTTGTAGACAATTCTTGGATATCTGCACAAGGGGCGTGACACCAATTTCCACAAAAATGGCAAATAATCCATGTGGATTTACTGCAGACTACACAGAATTTTATAATCTGATTTGAATGGTTGATTTACTGTAATTCTACTAGTAACCCCTTGAATACTCTACTAATAACCTCCTTAAAGTGAAGATCTGGCTATTTGTATCTCTATTTCAAACTGTATTTGGGATATTAGGACAGCTTACCTGTGTATGTTTCTTTTTTATGTTTATTGTTTGTGTTTGATAAGGGCTCCTAATACCCAATCTGTTTACATTTGCTTTATTGTCCAACAAAACCCGTTGAAACTGGTCAAGGGTTCGGAACCAGTCAAGGGGTTTTGGAACCAGTCGGATCTGATCAGTGATCATTTAAATTTAAAAAGCATATCTGGTCGGTGATTGGGTTAACACATGAGGGATCTACTGAAATTTATTTAAACCAAGTAATATGTGATTAGATTGATACAAAAGTATAACTTCCGCGTTGGAGAACCGGTGATATATGTGATGTTTTTACCACATATTTCACAATCAATGCCCCTCATATTCTCCCCCAAAATTTTTCACTTATACAACAACCTTATTTCCTATACATGATTATTTTTAAGCAGGTGTATGTGGTGGATGGTGTATTTATTATGTGTGGGCTAGGTGGTGGGGTGGCTGGAAAAGTGGGGGGGGGGGCTGGGTGATGGGAATCCTTTGGGAAGTGGGTAGGGAAGATGGGAGGAGGGGTCTGTTCAGTGAGAGGGTTTATCTGGGAGGTACAGGTCTGTGGAAAGTTGAGGGTGCACGGAGGGGGCCAGGGGGGTGGGATTGTTGGATGGTGGTATAGGATCCGGGGAATAGGGTGGGGGGCACGAGGCTGGGGCTGGGAGGTGGGGTGTGCATAGAACTTGCACACTTGTTCCATATAATTACACCATAATTTTACACTACACTCGGGATTAAAAAGGATTAACTCTTATTCACAAGTTCAGTTTACTATATCACTGCCTTTATATCCTTTTTTCCTTGTTATAACACTTGTACGATAGTTTACACTTCACTGTCACCTCTGACAATTTTTTCGCTGGTGATGATCGGCCCATGAATATATTTCATATTATTATGCACTATGTATTGAGTATTTGGCAGATTGCTGTAATCTACAATTTAGGATCACTATATTACTGAACATCAACACCTCATCATTCACTATAATCCTTATGAGATGAGAAACAGTCCTTCAGTAAAAATCACGACCCACTGTGTGGTAACACCTATAGGCCTAGTTCACTGTATAATTCTTTCTAGATTCATTCCTCACAACAATTCTGGTGTTTTGTTTAGTTCGCGGAGCTGGGCAATTGCCCATATGCCATCCTGCAATTTTTTGGTAATTCTGGATGGTTCAGCTTCCACGGGAGTCGCACCCAGTATTGTCCAGATTCAAATTTAACATCCTTCTGGTATTGCTCCCGAGTAAAAGAATCATCTGGACTTTATTCATTTACATTGATCCCTATGCTGTCCAGCTCCCATAATTTATACACAGGTTCAACTTCACCCTCTATTGAAGAATATTTACACTGGGGTGATATTTCATGAGTAAGACAGACAGTGACTGTATTTATGGCTTCCTCCAGTCATTCATTATCAGTATGAGGAAGCCTACCATACATCACATGACCTCCTGCAATCCTTAGAAGGCTAACTCCATATTTCTTTACCATACCTTTTACAAAAGAGGCATAATAGTCACTACCTATCAAAAATATTTATTGACCCCACAGAATCATTATTTACACCAGAGGGTGCCAAATTTACATTACGTGAAAGCCTTTCCGTAGCTTTACCAAGCCGTATTGTAGATATATTCTCTGTGAGCCTATCTACAATTATGGCATTAATACATTTTCTCTCATTGTCCAGGGTGACAGTTACACAAACAGTGTCATATGGCTGGGCCTTCTTATTCGAGAGAAAGCCAGATAACTTTAGTGTAGTAGGAATGCCCTCCAGGTAGACTCCAGGTAGGTAGACACCAGTAGCTAAAACACCCCACTGGTAGCTAAAACACCCCACCGGTAGCTAGCATACCCCACCGGTAGCTAGCACACCCCACCGGTAGCTAACACACCCCACCGGTAGCTAACACACCCCACCGGTAGCTAACACACCCCACCGGTAGCTAACACACACCACCGGTAGCTAACACACACCACCGGTAGCTAACACACACCACCGGTAGCTAATACATCACCGGTAGCTAACACTACCCGCTGGGCGGACTGGCCAAGGGATTCCATCACCCTTTATTTACTTTTGTGCAGCATATAATAAACGCTACAACATAACCTTGTATAGACCACCTCATCATCGGTGCTACAAGTGACCGATGATGACAAGGACCCCAATGGAAATAAGTCACTCTGTCTGACTTTTTTGGGTTATCCTAGGTTCTCTACACATATGCTGCTATGTATGATAATTCTATGTAACTGTATTTGTGTATACCTGAATAAATTTACTTACTTACTTAATTGTCATCCACAATGTCAGTCCACAATGTCGCAAGTACTTGGATCCTAAATTCCTGGTGTCAGGCCAAGTTGCAAACCCTCGTTGGCTTCCTAATGAGCTGATATTGGCTGGTCGGACTGGCCAAGGGACTCCCTATATTTACTTTTGTGCAGCGTTTAATAGACTCTGCAACAAAACCCTTGTGTAGACCCCTACTCCCCCCCCGGAAAAGCCCCAAACAATGTGGCGTTGGGGCCCCTTTTTTGCTGGAATGCCAAAAAACAAAACGGTTGCAGTTTTCAAAGCCCAAAACCCCTTCTGCGTGGGTAAGCTCCCAAAAAAACAAATTCCCCTTTCCCCCCCATAAAATGTTAAAAAACCTGGCCCCAAATACTGCTCATCCCTTTTTTCAGTGTAGGCGAAACAAAACTACCAGAAAATTTTAATAAAAACCTAACCTTTCCCCCGGGGGGGGGATGAAGGCATTGGGTTTAAAGGGGGGAACTGAGAAAGATAACCCAAAAATGCCTACAAATCAAGGAAATTCCAGGGTACATCACCAAAACTTACCACACCTGCTATAAACACTATATGTTGTTGGTTTTGACACCACCCTAGTTGAGTAGCTGTCATGAGCCCCAGGCGCGACTGAAGCTTCAGCCTCCAACGAGGAAGTCTTCCCTCATGGTATATAACCTCAGTTGGCATATAAAACTGGATAGGCAACAATTGTGCCTGAAACAAAAAATTTAGCACGAAAGGAAAAATTGTATAGTGTGTACCAGTAACACACTATCACTACTCTGAAAAGAGCGTGAGTATTTTGAACAGGTTGAGGGTGTAATGGTGGATTTTTAAATTTACGATAGTAACGAAAAAAATAGCTGTGTCGAAAAAACTAACGGGAATATCTGCAGAGGGCAGAGGTTCATATTAGTAAGGGTGATGAGTGTAATGAAAGTGAGGTTGATCCCAAGTGTGGTGATGTAACCAGGTTGATGTTGAAGAAATGGGCTTAAATGTTTGAATATAAAGGGTAGTGGGTGGGTGATGACAGTTATAATGATAAGGGGTTGATAGTTATTCAGGTAAACAGCGCTGTGTCTATGTAAAAAAACCCCCCACGAGGCCCCCAAACTGGAAGTGCACTTAAGAAACTCATGGGCACAGAAAACCTGCGATATTGATAATGTGTCTATTTACATGATTTTTTTTTTTTTTTTAAAAAAAAATTTTTAAAAAAAACCTAGGATTTTATAATGGAACAAAACTAGTATAAGCTTTCTATTTTAAGCTGGAATATTACATCAATTTGAAAAAAGATTTCCTGACTTTCACCATAAAGTAACTATTGAACCCATTGATGTTGTGTTTCTACAAAAGTGCAGTGTCCCTGAAAACTTTAACCCCCAAAATTTCCCTCATTTGTTACATATAATTTCAAATCTAATAACTCCTGTGTCTTATATATTAAAAAAATCCTTCCCCATCAACTTGCAAATAAGAAAACGGAAGGACTTCAATACCATGGTGTTAGGATTTATATTGGGAACTCTGCTCTCAACATATTTAACTTGTTGCTTCTGAAAAGTTTTTTTTTTTGGAGCTCCCTTTTTTGTTCAGTTAAAAACCTACTCTTATTATTGGAATTATAATGCAAACACAAAACATTGAAACTCACAGTTTGGTCATCGTAACGATAAAAAAACTGTTGTCATCTTAAATATCTAATGTGCAAAATTTAAGTGACCCTTTAAAACCCCCCATTTTGTGTGTTCCTTGATATTTTCTTTGGGTTTTAACATTATTTTTTCACCTGTGAGTTTCCATTGTAACAGATATATCATCAGATCATTTCCAAGATTAACACGGGAAAACATCCCCCTGGGGGAGATATTCAAACAGAAATTTCTTTCATGTTCCCCTTGATCACAAGAGAATTTGGGGCCTCTAGCATACCTGTATGCAATATTCAAATTACTTAAATTGCCTAAGAAAAATCCCAGTACTCCAAACCCCAAATAACTTCCTAATAAAAAATATCCTTGAAAAATCAACCCATTCAATGATCCTAAGTTCGAACATTGAAACATACTGTCACAGACTAGACTGCCTAAAAAAATATGTACCCCAAATGCTGAACTTTTCTAACTGCCTTTCGCATCCAGGGGATAACAGGCTTTGCAGACTTTGGAAAAATCGTGAATGGTCTAAATGCCACTTTTTGGGGGGGGGCCAAGGAGGGTAAAAAAAAAATTATGGAAACATAACTGGTCAAATCGCCACCCTCATCCCTTACATAGGCCAAATGAGTTTGTCATGCTTGGGGTCTACATCGGGTACAACAAACCCTTTTCCCGTCCCTCAGGAGAAATTAATGGACAAATATGAGCAAAGGAAGGCTGATTTGTTTTATGGCAGAAAAAAAATGACCGTAGTATTCCCTTTTAGCTCGAAGCGCACCAAATAAGAGCGCTCCGCGCTCCCCGGGGGGATGGGGATTACAACTTACTCAGATTGCTATGTCAAGTACCAGGGAATCCTTTTTCTTGAATTATATAACTGTAACTAGGAGCTTCCTAAATCTTGGCCCCGCCTCATCATTCCCATCTAAACCCAAACAACAAAATGCATTTCACCCATATCTCTTATAGATGGGTTGTGTAAAACTTTTAAAAGGTATTTTAATTCGCCATGCACAGAATCAAACAGTTTCTATCTCCCTATTTGTATGGTTTCATGCATAGAAAGAGTGTGCATCATTGCATAACCACTTTTCTCACTCTGCACACTGACAGCTCATACACTACCTTCCTTTACCTTAAATCTGCTTTTGATGTAGCCAACCGACATGTTATCATTAGTGATCACATGTCGGCTGGTGGATGTAGGAGGATAGCTTCTCCACTATCTGTTCAACAGAAAGTTTTCTGTGCTGTTGCGTGGGCATAGAAATATAACTAAAGACTTTGAATTAGAAACCCAACAAGAGGTGTGCTCAGTCCCACCTTAACCATACCACGGGTGGGATTTGAACCCGCAGTCAGAGAGTCTCAAAACTCCAGACCATCGGTCTGGAGTTTGAGAGACTCTCTGACCGTGGGTTCAAATCCCGCCCGTGGTATGGTTTGTTTGCATTCGTGTCATTACGATTTCGTGAGTCAGTCCCACCTTATTCAATACTCTAATAAATGCCTTACTTAATGCAAGGACTAGCCAGTTTGACAATTCTATGTTTAGCTTTGTTGATGATATAATGATTCACACCAGATTCACCAACACCCAAAACATCCTTAATCATGTACAAACCTTGTGTCAGGACTTGGGGTTGATTATCTCCACTGATAAAACAAAGATAATCAACAGGCATCTTCCTCGACAGAGAGGCGCAGTTTGCCAGATCCAGCTGCATTATGGGTCTCGACTAATATGTAACCAGATACAGGTATCTAGGTTTCTAGGTCCTGTTACTTGGACCTGTTGTAATGCGACTTTGTCGCCAATACAAAGGTCGAGAGCACTTAGAGTAGTGGCAGGTTTTCATCCCAGGTATGGTGCTAATATTAAAATTGTGAAAATTATAAATTTTGCTTATATTAGAATATTGGTTGATTATGCTGCGCCACTACTTGCTCTTGTATCTTATTGGAACCTTGGAGAGCTGGATAAACTGCAGAATGAACCAATGAGGATCATCCTAGGATGCCCTCCCCCTGCCAAAATTTTAAATATGCGGATATAACTTGATATTCCAAGCATCAAAGATCGTGTTACTGAAAGAAATGTCCTCATTGGGGTCAGTATCCTCAGGCAAGCCCATTCGAACCCTTGCACAGAAGTCCTCCAAACTTTCCTCTGCACTTTTTTTTCGATCCATCCATAGAAATGTTCACTTCTCCAGATGAATCGAAAAAATGGAACTGACCTCTGCATGAACCAGATACATGATCTACGCCAAGTAAGGCAACAGCTGCACTTCCCTGCTCCATGGGACATTACCCAATTCCAAACTACCATCCCTCCTGTGATGTGGGTCAACTGAGGTCACAGGCTTACCTCGCTAACCAGTGTAAATTGTCACTCTTTGCCTTGGGAGAGAGGTGTTAGAAATGTGGAAGACTCCTGGCGCCTGACATCTCAGTTCTTATTGTTCGAGAAGTCTACCTTTTGTGTGATAACTGTAGGGATCAGGTCTTACCACAAGTGGTGTACGTCTCATGGGGAGGTGAACCCCAAAACCTGGGGTTAAGGGAAGATGCAGGCAGGACAATATAAGTTCTATGATAAAGCTAGAGAGGAGATTCTGGTGGAGCTCTGGACTCTGTGTAGAGCTCTGGGCACGAGATTCGAACAGAACTACTGCCTGTATGCAGAGCTCTGGGAGAGTCTCTGGAGGAGACTCTGCTGGAGACATGCCCGTGCTGTGTAGGTCTTGGGATCTTTGGCTAGAGTCTGATTAATTGAGTTCCCTCGGTGAACTTACTGAAAGTAAATATTCTGTTTTGTCAGATAAATTGTAACCCTTGTCTCACTGCTTATGTACGCCATCCCCATTTTGTCTAAACCCAATACTGTTATCCTGTTCCCAAATATATTATTGTTTGAGTAGAATAGTAATATTCACTGTCCCCATTATTTCTTATTCTTATGTTTTATTTTATTTATATAAGGTGGAGTGAGTGAAGAGTGGGCGAGGTATATGGTAGTGAGAGGCGGTGGTGAGTGACCTCACATTGCTTACCGCTCCTGTCACTGACCTGTCACATGACCTACCTATTTACCTACCTACCAACGTCCTTCCCTCCCACTCCTGCGTACTCCCTCATTTTATTCGGCACTTATACCCCAATTATCCTTTCAATTCACTACCCCCCTTCCCCATATGACACTCCATTTCGCCCCCCCCCCCCGAATTTTTTTTTTTTAAATCAATACCAAAGCTTTAGCTTGAAGCCAAACAAGATGATAACTTCATAACTTAGTCACATTGCACACAAGCAAATTATCTATGTTGATGGTTCTGTTCATCAATCCACAGGTGCAGCTGGTAGTGCTGCTGCTGTGGCTCTCATAAAGAAATTGGAGCACGCATCAATAACTAGGCCTCTACCCTTCAAACAGAACTGTTTGCCATACTCCTTGCTCTCAAGTGGTCCATATATCTAAGATTGACACTAATTGCAACTGATTCTCTATCATCTATAAATGCTCTTAACTTGTTAAGTATAAATTGTGGCATGCTTGTGTCAGAAGCCAGACACAGGAATGGTAGGACTGTGGACAGTGAAGTCAGAGTGCACACTCTGTGTGTTCCATCTCACATTGGTCTTCAGATGCATAATAGAACTGATAAACTGGCTAAGTTATATGGTTCCAAAGAGAAAGTAGATGACAATCTTGGCTTGTCAGTTAGCAGTTTGAGAACAATAATACGAAAAGAACTTTAACTGAACTTTATTGACTTAAGACTCAGGGAGATTCACACCAGTGAGTCCATCTATCATCATTCTATCATGCAGGAGCCACATATCTATGGTGCATCCAACAAAATAAGCCGACTCTTGGATGTCACTACCGCCGGGCTCCGGCTGGGTTACAAGTATCTGTGGGAAGTTTAGTCTCCACCACCAAATGTTGACCAAATGAGATGTAAGCTTTGCAAGATACAATTCACTCGGCAATACTCAAGATATGACAAAGTATCTTATCCACAGTGGTACATTACAAACCATTCTGGAAAAATACCCTGATTTTGCTCACTGTAAATAAAGCTAATATTTACATTAATAATTCATTACAATTGTGATCAGGTGTAGACATGTGAATGGTTCATTACCTTTGTAACTTACTCAGTTATCAAAACTTTGTGGCCCAGTTCCTGGGTCCATTATGTACCTCTGTAATCACTTTGATTACCACCCACAGGATGAGTATAGGTGCACCTATATCCATGGGTATGGGTGCACATTAAAGATATTAAACTAAACCTTCAGCAATGTATATAAGCGCCGTTTTTGAGCAATAAGTTGTAAAACATATTGATTTGCCTTTTTTTCGTCTGGAAAGTCAAACCTTTAAGGTGCCTACTGCTCAGTTCTCAGGTCATGCTACCCTAAGAGCCAGTACTTATCAGAACCAATACCTTGTTCTGACTGTCCCATGTTATTTCTCATTGGAATTTTCTGGCTCTAACCCAAATTTCATGTCTCTCCCTTCTATGACTTTAGCGACTTTCATCTTGAAGACAGCCAGAGGTCTATTGGTAAGCCCCCTTATGTATGCTGGGAGGCATACATAAGGGGGCACCCCTGTTTTTCATCGGAGGAATGTTGCATCTCCTGCCGAGTCTTTTGCTTTCATACGGTATGATTTTCGTGTGCAAGTTTGGTACCAATCCCTCCAGGGCTGTCCAAGTGTATATTGTCATGTATCTGTCTCGCCTGCATTCAAGGGAATACAGATCAAGGACCTTCTACCGTTCCCAGTAGTTTAGGTGTCTTATCGCACTTATATGTCCCGTGAAAGTTCTTTATACACTCTCCAGGTCAATGTCGCCAGCCTTGAATCTTGTCCCCCAGGATGCGACCCACACCAGTCGACTAACACCCAGGTACCTATTTGCTACTAGGTGAACAGG
>NC_069450.1:1632138-1659638 GCF_026875155.1 Cherax quadricarinatus | reverse complement strand
CAACTCATCTCTCGAAACAGGACAACTACTGGAATTATGGAAGACAGCCATTGAAGTGCCAATTTTTTAAAAAGAAGATAGACACGAAGCATTGAACTACAGACCAGTGTCACTGACCTGTATAGTATGCAAGGTCATTGAGAAAAGTTATCAGAAGAGTGGTGGAGCACTGCAGACAAAGTATAGGCTAGGTGGACAAAGACTGCAAACCTCTCTCAAGGAGAAAGATCTTGGAATGAGCATAACACCAAGCATGTCTCTGGAAGCAAACATCAACCAGATAACTGCTGCAACTTATGGGTGCGTGGCAAACCTGCGAAAATCATTCCGAATCTGCCTGATGACACTGGAGGACAGGAGGGTTAGGGGAGACATAATAACGACATACAAAATCCTGTGTGGAATAGATAATGTGGACAGAAACAGGATGTTCCAGAGAGGGGACACAGAAACAAGGGATTACAATTGGAAACTGAAGACTCAGATGAGTCAAAGGGATGTTAGGAAGTATTTCTCCAGTCATAGAGTTGTCAGGAACTGGAACAGGCTAGCAAGTGATGTAGTGGAGGCAAGAACCATACATAGTTTTATGACGAGGGATGATAAAGCTCAGGGAGCAGAGAGAGAGAGAGAGAGGGACCTTGTAGCGATCAGTGAAGAGACAGAGCCAGGAGCTGAATCTCGACCCCTGCAGCCACAATTAGGTGAGTAGAATTAGGTGAATACACTACATGCACACATACACACACACCGCATGCACGCATGCGCACACACACACACACACACCACATGCGTCCATGCATGCACATACACACACAAACACACACACACCATTCCTCTGTCCCAATGCACCTCCCGCAGGAAGTTCCTCATACCTGTGTAGTCCTCCCTAACAAATCCCCAGGCCCTGATGAACTGTATGCAAGGGTTCTATAGGAATCGAAAGAGGAGCTTAGCAAACCTTTGGCTAATCTTTTCAACATATCACTACAAACTGGCATGGTGCCAGATAAGTGGAAAATGGCAAATGTGATACCTATTTTCAAAGCAGGTGACAGGTCCTTAGCTTTGAACTATAGACCAATAAGCCTAACCTCCATAGTGGGAAAATTTATGGAGTCAATAATTGCTGAGGCAGTTTGTAGCCACCTTGAAAAGCATAAATTAATCAACGAATCTCAGCATGGTTTTACAAAGGGGCATTCCTGCCTTACGAATTTATTAACTTTTTTCACTAAGGTATTTGAGGAGGTAGATCATGGTAATGAATATGATATTGTGTATATGGACTTCAGTAAGGCAGGGTCCCACGTCAGAGACTATTGAGGAAAATTAAGGCACATGGAATAGGAGGAGAAATTTTTTCCTGGATAGAGGCATGGTTGACAAATAGGCAGCAGAGAGCTTGCATAAATGGGGAGAAATCAGAGTGGGGAAGCATCACGAGCGGTGTTCCACAGGGGTCAGTGTTGGGGCCCCTGCTGTTCACAATCTACATAAACGACATAGATGAGGGCATAAAGAGCGACATCAGCAAGTTTGCCGATGACACCAAAATAGGCCGTCGAATTCATTCTGACATGGACATTAGAGCACTCCAGGAAGATTTGAATAGACTGATGCAGTGGTCGGAGAAGTGGCAGATGCAGTTTAATATAGACAAATGCAAAGTTCTAAATGTTGGACAGGACAATAACCATGCCACATATAAACTAAATAATGTAGATCATAATATTACGGATTGCGAAAAAGATTTAGGAGTTCTGGTTAGCAGTAATCTGAAACCAAGACAACAGTGCATAAGTGTTCGCATTAAAGCTAATAGAATCCTTGGCTTCATAAATAATAGGAGTCCTCAGGTTGTTCTTCAACTCTATACATCCTTGGTTAGGCCTCATTTAGATTATGCTGCACAGTTTTGGTCACCGTATTACAGAATGGATATAAATGCTCTGGAAAATGTACAAAGGAGGATGACAAAGTTGATCCCATGTATCAGAAACCTTCCCTATGAGGATAGACTAAGGGCCCTGAATCTGCACTCTCTAGAAAGACGTAGAATTAGGGAGGATATGATTGAGGTGTATAAATGGAAGACAGGAAAAAATAAAGGGGATGTAAATAGTGTGCTGAAAGTATCTAGCCTAGAGAGGACTCGCAGCAATGGTTTTAAGTTGGAAAAATTCAGATTCAGGAAGGATATAGGAAAATACTGGTTTGGTAATAGAGTTGTGGATGAGTGGAACAAACTCCCAAGTACAGCTATAGAGGCCAGAATGTTGTGTAGCTTTAAAAATAGGTTGGATAAATACATGAGTGGATGTGGGGGGCTGTGAGTTGGACCTGATAGCTTGTGCTACCAGGTCGGTTGCCATGTTCCTCTCTTAAGTCAATGTGACCTGACCTGACTAGGTTGGGTGCATTGGCTTAAGCCGGTAGGAGACTTGGACCTGCCTCGCATGGGCCAGTAGGCCTGCTGCAGTGTTCCTTCATTCATATATTCTTATGTAATCAAAACTCAGGACTACGTGGTCACTAGCACCGAGGGGCCTCTCTTATGTGATGTCATCAATGTCTGAGCTACTTAGGGTGAACACAAGGTCCAGTCTTGCTGGTTCATCCTCCCCTTACTCTCTGGTAGTGTCCCTGATGTGTTGATGCATGAGATTGTCCAGTACCACATCCATCATCTTGGCTCTCCATGTTTCGGGGCCCAAATGCTGCTCCAGGTTTTCCCAGTCGATCTCCCTGTGGTTGAAATCACCCATAACCAGCTTTGCTCTGCATGTTTGAGCTCTTCATGACACCTCAGCCAGTGTGTGTCTACCATCACTCTGTTGTTCTCATCATATTCCTCTCTTGGCCTCCTGCAGTTCTGTGGTGGGTTATACATCACAGCAATGGCTACCTTATGTTTCCCAGATTGAATTGTGCCTGCTATGTAGTCCCTTTCTCCAATCTCGTCCATGCCCTCCATTTCCTCAAAACTCCATTTTTTTTATGAGCAGTGCAACCCCTCCTTCCCCTCTGCTCCTTCCATCTTTCCTCAGGATCTGATATCCCAGTGGGAAGACTGCATCTGTTATTGTCTCAGTGAGTTTGTTTCTGTGGCTGCTATGATGTCTGGGGACTTCTCGTTGATTCTTTCGTGCCATTCCTCATTTATTTGCTATTCCATCTGCATTTGTGTACCACACCTTCAGCTTCTTGTCTGTCATGGTGGACCTGGGAGAATATTGGGGTTGGGGGTGGGAGCCCTGGGGGGGTTAAGGGGTTTGTGGTGTGGGTGGTATTTGTGGTGGGGGAGGGCAGAGTGCCCATAGGAAGCTTCTGTGGTAGTGGGGTTTGTGATGTATGGGTGGGGGCAGGGGAGAACAGTGTGTGGGTGTTGGTTGAGATTGTTCAGCTGCATTGGGGTTTTCACAGTGTGGGTGGGGTTTCTGGTGGGGGTGGGGGCACAGTGCCCAAAAGGGGCTGCTGTAGAGATGGGGTTTGTGGTGGGGGGGTGGGGCAGAGGGAACAGTGTGCAGGTTTTGGTTGAGGTTGTTCAGTTGCATCGGGGTTGTTGTGGTTGGAGTCCTTCTGTGGGTGTCTCTGTAGGGCGTATTTGTCCTTCCACCTGAGTCTGGGTTCTGCTAGTATTCATCGATGCCTCCCATTCCTCTTTTCGTTTTTGTACCCTCTCTCTCAGTCTCGTCCTTTCCTCCTGTGTTATGTCACGATCGAGGTACACGCTCCGGTACTCTGAATTGTCCCTCAGTCGTGCTTTCTCCTGCAGGACCCTGGTTCGAGCTGATTCTGCCTTAAGAACATAAGAAATGAGGGAACACTGCAGCAGGCCTGTTGGCCCATACTAGGCAGGTCCTTTACAATTCATCCCTCTAACAAACATTTGACAACCCAATTTTCAATGCCACCCAAGAAACAAGCTCCGATGTGAAAGTCCCTCTCAAATCCAACCCCTCCCACTTATGTGCTTATCCAAGTTATTATTTTGATAAATGAACATAAAAACTAATGAAAACAGACAGGTGCCCATTATTACTGATGAGTGTAAGGAAACACAACCAATGTTTCCACCCCTTTGCTGGGAATCAAACCAGGAGCCTCAACGTGTGAGCCGAGAGCTTTGCCACCAGACCACGGGCTGCCGTACTCAGTTCCTGGATTGTGAAACATGCAGAAGAGTCTGCAAGTTCATTGTCTTGGACATCTGGACACATATCTTAATAATACAGCTTTCAGCAACGACAAATAAAGAAGTTGAAGCTGAAGTGATAGTCAATGTTGAATGTTCAGCTTTTGGCTTATTTTGGAAGAAAAATTTTTGCCACTGAGTTGTAATAACAATTTAAACTTAAAATTGTTAGTGGTCGCCTTCTTTCCTATAACCATACCAGTGAACTTGAAGACTGCTTTGACAGGCCATCTCCTTCTGTGTGCAAACCACCCAATTCTCCGAAAATTTGCCACCTGGGTCATGTCTCCCTCTCCTATTGCTTTCAAGATACCTTCGATTGCTTTCTTCTCCCCCTGGATTCTTTCATCATATGTTTCCCCTTCAACTTCTTGGAGCCCATAGACAAACATTGACCTCTCCCTCTCCTCCCACTATGTCTCTATGTATTTCATCTCCTTCCATCAAGATGTTCCTGCCTTCAACCCCTGCCCTTGCTGCAGCCCCTATGCTCAGTGGACTGTCTTCCCTGCTCAGCTGTTCCCTGTCACTGTAGTTGACTGTTAGATTCTCTGCATAAGTCTTGTCTCCTGCATTGACTGCAGGCTTCACGACTGGTCTTCCTGTACTCATCTTTTTATGAATCCCTACAGCCCCCTCGTCTGTGACTGGTATAGAAGTCCCTGTTGTCATTCCTGTGCTGTCATTTGTCTCTGTTCTGTTTCAGGTTTTTTAGCTTCTCTTCTAAGCACTTTATCTTATCTTCTCCTGCTGTAGAGGTGGGATTTGTGGTGGAGGGGTGGGACAGAGGGAACAGTGTGCTGGCTTTGGTTGAGGTTGTTCAGTTGCTTCGGGGTTGTTGTGGTTGGAGTCCTTCTGTGGGTGTCTCTGTAGGGTGTATTTGTCCTTCCACCTGAGTCTGGGTTCTGCTCGTCCTCATCGATCCCTCCCGTTCCTCTTTTCATTTTTGTACCCTCTCTCTCAGTCTCGTCCTTTCCTCATGTGTTCTGTCGTGATCGAGGTACATGCTTCAGTACTTTGAATTGTCAGACATTTGTAGAAGTGAGAGAAGCTAAGTTTAGAACAGAGTTACTTTCTGTATTTTATAAGTAGAATTGATAAGTGTTAGAATTACTATTGGTAAGTTTTAGAATTACTGGTATTACTACTGGTATTTATTAGCAGTATAAATACTTAGAAGTGGGGGCACACACACACACACATACATGGGAATGGAGTATAGTTCACATAAACCACATCCCACCTACCTCCCCTACCCCACTGGACTTCCGCCCAAGCCCCCCCCCCTCTCTCTCTTTTCTCTCTCTCTCTCTCTCTCTCTCTCTCTCTCTCTCTCTCTCTCTCTCTTTTCTCTCTCTCTCTCTCTCTTCTCTCTCTCTCCCCTCTCTCTCTCTCTTCTCTCTCTCTCTCTCTCTTTTTTACACAGGGTTTTGGGACAAGGTTAAGGATCCCTAGCTTTATTGACAGCATTTACGGGTTTAAGGAATTCCTAACTTTATTGGCAAGCTAAAGAGCTGTTACCTACATCAGCTCATTTGAAAGCATTTTTAATTGTATGAGACATACAAGTAGGAACAGGATGAAGATGGAGCCATCTGTGGGCCAGCGTTTTCATTTGATCAACTGACTTTACCCTCGTTGCATCATTATGCTGTACGAATGTGTTCCATACTCGAGTCATCCTGGGTATGTATGATCTCAGATGGAGTAATGTTCTGGAGAAGGGTCCCAGCCAGAGTGAAGTTGCTGCTTTCTCCCCGTCTTGTGGCATAAAAGCTTGTTTCCGGTGTCCTCGAAGTGGATCCAAGTGTGGTATTTTTACAATATTGGCCTTGTACATAACAGTAAGGCCACCCACATCCCTCCTATGTTGAAGGCTCTGTGAAATGACAGATCTATCCAGGATGGGTCCAGGCGAGAGATGAGGGGTCTTGGGTCTGTTCTCTACTCTGTCAAGCAATGCAGATGAGGGGGGGCAGGCAAACCCAAAAAAGTGGAGCATTTCTCAAGGTGCGGGGCGTACTTGTGCCTTGTACAGGATCTTGCAACCCCCACTGTCAAGCAGATGGGAGATTTCGGCGAAGTGCTGTAAGCTTCCCGGCTGCCTTGTTTGCAAGATTTACAACATGGTTTCATGGTAGTTTGGAGTCAAATTTCACCCCAAGGATATCAACTTCTCCCGGTTCCAACATCCCCCCATTCATCCTTACTACTGCACCAGCATTACCATCAGGTGCCTAGAGACGATCATTCATTTGCGTTTTCTCAGGTGCAAATGTACTTGCCATCTATTTCCCCAAGCTGATATAGCTCTCAGCTGGTGATTGATGTAGCTTAGAGCAGCTGGCTTTTTTTCTCTTGGATAAGTGAATGTCAGTGTACAGTCGTCGCATATGCATGTGATTCTGGGGTGAGATGAAGAAGGTCGTTGAAGTAGACATTCCATAACAATGGACCCAGCACGCTTCCTTGTGGAACACTTGCCCCAATAGGATGTCTTGCTGATTCGTTCCATTGGAACTACACTTAGAGAATCTACCTGAAGGTAATCATGAGGAGACTTTGCGTAGAGCCTGCAATTCCCCGTGCTTGAAGTTTTGCTAAGGAGGCCCTGGTGCCACACCGGTCAAAAGCGCCAGCCCAAAGTCCAGTGCACCACACAGCTGACTTTGGGGTTCATCCAGTCATGGTGCCAAATTAGTGGAGAGGTTTAACAACAGATCAGCAGCAGAGTAACCTTTCCTGAAGCCGTTTTTGACGATCACAAAGTAGTGAGTGGTAGTCAAAAAAAATCTGTCATTTGTCTTGAGATTATTGTCTCAAGGATCTTACCAGTGATTGACAGGAGTGACACTGGTCTGTAGTTGCTGATTTCTGCTCTGCTCTTCTTTTTGTGAAAAAGGGACTACATTTGCGTCTTTCCATAGAGAGGGCCATTTACACTGTGCTAGGCAGTGCTGAAAGATGCGAGTTAGAGGTGCTGCTAGCCGGTCTGCACATCTTCTCAACAATCTTGGGCTCAACTTGTCTGGGCCCACAGCCTTTTCTTGGTCAAGCGATTTAAGTAGGAAATGCACCTCCTCTTGCCTTATTGTCACCACTGACAGTTTTGACACAGTTCTTGCAGCTAGCCAAGGAGGGTCCCTTGCTGGATCAGGAACTTGCATTTTGGTAGCAAAGTGTTCAGCAAAGAGGCTCTCTCTCTCTCTCTCTCTCTCTCTCCTCTTCTCTCTCCCCTCTCTCTCTCTCTTCTCTTTTCTCTCTCTCTCTCTCTCTCTCTCTCTCTCTCTCTCTCCATCTTTCCCCTCTCTCTACTCTATCCCTATCTCTTCCTTCTATCTTCCATCTCCACCTCTTTTCCTCTCCCCTCCTCACACACACCTTCCATTCATCATCCCTTTCCTCCCTTGGCCTCCCCTAACCTCCCTCACTCCCCACTCATTATCCCTAGCCTTCTTCTCAGCATTCTCTCTCTCTTTCTCAATTCCTCTCTCTCTCCCTCCCTCTCTCTCACACACACACAAGCTCCTTTCTGTGGTAAAAAAAAAGGTTAACCCAAGAGGGTGGAGACCCAGGGGTCTGGAGGTCGAACCCAGGAGGGAGGAACCTGGGAGGGAAGACTGGGAGGTAAAGCTCAAAAATTGAGGAAGAGTGGGAAAGAAAGTTAGCTGAGCTTGGCAGGGTAATGGAGGAGAGGATTGCTGAAGAGAGCAGGAAGTGAGGACAAGTCTTAGCAGCAGAAGATAAGATAAAGTGCTTAGAAGAGGAGCTAAAAAGCCAGAAACAGAATAGAGACAAATGACAGCACAGGAATAACATCAGGGACTTCTATACCAGTCACAGACGAGGGGGCTGTAGGGATTCAGGAAAAGATGAGTACAGGAAGACCAGTCATGAAGCCTGCAGTCAATGCAGGAGACAAGACTTATGCAGAGAATCTAACAGTCAACTACAGTGACAGGGAACAGCTGAGCAGGGAAGACAGTCCACTGAGCATAGGGGCTGCAGCAAGGGCAGGGGTTGAAGGCAGGAACGTCTCGATGGAAGGAGATGAAATACATAGAGACATAGTGGGAGGAGAGGGAGAGGTCAATGTTTGTCTATGGGCTCCAAGAAGTTGAAGGGGAAACATATGATGAAAGAATCCAAGGGGAGAAGAAAGTGATCGAAGGTATCTTGAAAGCAATAGGAGAGGGAGACATGACCCAGGTGGCAAATTTTCGGAGAATTGGGTGGTTTGCACACAGAAGGAGATGGCCTGTCAAAGCAGTCTTCAAGGTAGAATCAGCTCGAACCAGGGTCCTGCAGGAGAAAGCACGACTGAGGGACAATTCAGAGTACCGGAGCGTGTACCTCAATCGTGACAGAACACAGGAGGAAAGGACGAGACTGAGAGGGTACAAAAAAG
The DNA here is from genome assembly GCF_026875155.1 of Cherax quadricarinatus. Classification (NCBI taxonomy): domain Eukaryota; kingdom Metazoa; phylum Arthropoda; class Malacostraca; order Decapoda; family Parastacidae; genus Cherax; species Cherax quadricarinatus. Next base: position 1,651,032 of record NC_069450.1, on the reverse strand, counting down.
AAAAGAGGAATGGGAGGCATCGATGAGGACTAGCAGAACCCAGACTCAGGTGGAAGGACAAATACGCCCTACAGAGACACCCACAGAAGGACTCCAACCACAACAACCCCGAAGCAACTGAACAACCTCAACCAAAGCCGGCACACTGTTCCCTCTGCCCCACCCCCCACCACAAACCCCACCTCTACAGCAGCCCCTTTTGGGCACTGTGCCCCCACCCCCACCAGAAACCCCACCCAGGCACGGCAGTGGCAGCGGCAACAGGAACCTTGTCCTCTATTTTTACTTCTACCTTAGGTTCCCAGCAGCCCAGTGATGACCTAATCAAGACCTGCATAACACTAACATGTGTGGATACCCAGAATGATATAAAGCAACTGCAGAAATCACCCAAAAGTTCACAAATTACCAACTAATAGGACTCGTTCTAGCAACTCCTACCCCGCTGCCACTGAAGTGATACTCCACTACATTCACCCAACACCCATCGCCTACTATTCACCCGAAGCCACAGCCAATGGACAAGGGTCAGAACAATAAAAGAAGATCCAGTAACCAGCTAAGGACTCCTAACATCAAAGGTGAGAGCAGTAATAACACGAGGAAAACTTGTAGTACTGCCAGCCAGGACACAACCCTCATCACCCACCGGCACCACCACAACACACGACAGACGACAACAAACATGGCCGCAGCTACAGTCCAAGATAAACCCCTTCCAGTATTTGATGTAAAGAAGATCACCGCCCCAGAAATTAGCTAAACTTTTATGATTCAGAACCAAACGATCACCAAACAAACTCAGGAAATGCAGGAAACTAAATGCTAGCAATGCAGATTACCTCAACAAGATCACTGCTCTAGAAATAAACTAGACACTATAGAACAAAAAGCAACACCCAAAACCGGTCCCTAGACCCCATCAACACTTTAAAAGACCAAGTCCCCCTATTTAAATACCAACATTACAGAGGAAAGATCAAGAGTGGACCAACATTGCCAATGTCAAAACCCAAAACTTCCAAGACCATAATGACCAACAGCAGCTATCTGACGCTGTTGTAGTTAACAGCAAACATCTCCCAGCCACAGTCACCCAAGAGACCTGCATGGGACCACCCTGCAGCTTATCAAGGACCACCTTCACCTTAACATAAGTAGTGATGACTTAAAGGATTGCAAACTGATGGGCTATCATGCAGGTAAAAAAACAGTGCTTTTAAAATTCCAAACTAGCTTACAAAAAAACAACCTACTAAAAACATCATTTCTATGAAAACTGATGTTTCGTCAATGAGTGCCTTACCAAAACGAGAAAAAACCTTCTTATGGGCTAAGAAAACTGCGCTATGCCCAAAAAATCCCCCAGTGCTTTGTGAGGGATGGAAAAATAGCAGTTAGGAAACAGCCCACTGGAAAGAGATACTTCTTCCACAGAACATGACCTTAAAACATTCCTAAGTGAGGCGGGGGACTAACAGAATCAGAGTAAAGTGCAGATAATACCCATAGTCCACCGTTAGTGTTATATTGTCATAAATTTGTGCCCCCCTAAAATTCTAATCTCCAACTACTTTTAATTGTCATTGTTGTACTCAACGACCATTCTACCTCATAGTCTTATTTGTTTTAAATATCTACAGAATTTTATCTCCTTTTTTACAACTTACCCATAACTGTTCCATCTTATTTTTTATAAACTAACCATAATTTGTCTTCAATAATTCTACCCACTTTAAAAAAATACTCAATTGCCCAATTTTATTCTAAATCCCTATTATTGCCAATTTTACTTTAAACTATATTGATCAAACTTATTGTAAACTTCTTTTTTTGACCATTTTTTATTCCATACTTTTTTAACCTAGTATTTTCAACTACAACTTTTATATCCATCCTGTCTACCATCTTACTAGCATATTATAACCAAGTCATTGCCATTTTTATTTTTATCAATTCTTTTTTTATTATTATCTTGCTACTTTTTGTGTATTTTATCTGTAAATTTTAAATTAATATACTCTAATTCTTTGTAAAAACTTATATAAGACCTTAGTGCAATTCATTGAGAGTCTGTTCCTTATATATTATTAGATTAATCACAGTTTACTCTAGTCATTCTGCTCAATACATATAAATACAAATTCACTATACTAGACCTTAGTGCAATTACTAGGGGAGATGGTGCATTTGTAATTTGTTTTTTTTTATTATTAGACTAAACTGTTGTTATATAGCTCTTTCTAGCTCAATACATAGTCAATACCAAATTCACTATATTAGACCATAGTGCAATTACTAGTGAGAGGACTGGTGTACTTTTAATTTGTATTTTATATTATTAGATTAAATTCAGTTGTACCATAGCTCATTCTACCTCAAGACATAAGTCAATACCAAATTCATATATTAGACCATAGTGCAATTACTAGTGAGAGACTAGTGCTATTTTTAATTTTACTTTTAATTATTAGTTTAAAACCTATTGTATTTTTAGCTCACTCTAGCTCAAAATATAGACTCCACAAAAGTATTATTAGACCTTAGTGCAATTACAAGTGAGGGGTCTTGTTCTTTTTTTTAATTTGTATTTTATATTACTATTTTTATACTAGTTGTACTTTAGTTCATTCCAGCTCAACACAAAAGGACAACATCAACTTCATTATGTGTAGTAGTGACTATCCCCTTTACATGCCCAAAATACTCTAGCTATATACTTGTCCAAACTTCCAACCACTACAGATATCAGTAGTAGAACTCAACACACAACTCAGGATATAAATAACCATAATTCTAAAAACCCAGAAGATGATTGATTTACGTTGACCTGATCTAAACCTCCATAATCTGACACCCAATCAAACCTATTGGAAAAGTAACTGCCTTTATTACACAGCATCACAAGCCACCACTATCCTAAACAATGCTAAAAGTCTATCAGTACTTAACTACAACATCAGGTCCTTAAGCAAACACTATGATGACCTCCTAGCACTCCCTTTAATCACTAAAGACACCCTTCTCCTGCATTATTCTTACTGAGACCTGGCTTAAGCAGGACACAATAGATATCTACCCTCTTCCCAGGATACACAGCAATTCACAACTGCAGAACAAACCAAGTTGGGGGTGGTATTGCAAAACTATTACTCTAACCAATTATCTTGTCTTAGCACCACTTGCTTTAGTGATGAAATTGGGGAATACATTTTTGCTAATTTTACTTTTAAAAAACCTTAAGACGCCCATAAAAATTGGTGCCATTTACCGGATTTCCTCACACAAACATCCCAAAATTTTAGTGAGAAATTAAAGTCACCCAATAACAAACAGACAAAAAGAATAAGCACCACCTTCTCTTAGCTGGGGGACTTCAACATCAACCTTGGCTTACTAGATGATCAGCCTGTAACTGATTTCATCAACAATATGAACAACACACTTCTCATACCAACAATAACTAAACCAACCAGGCTCACTGAGACAAGTGCAACCATAATTGACCACATATGGGACCCAAAATACTAGCCCCCTTAAATCAGGGATAATCCCCAGATAGCACTACAGACCACTACCCCACCCTTTCCTCCTGACAAACATTAGTAAACACCACTTGAATACAACAAAGTCTCATTTAGACTCCATGACGAGGCCTCAGTAAGGAAGTTCACAGTGACCTAGAGACTGTTGATTGGCCTACAGAATTCTCCAAGGCCAACGGTATTGATGACTGGACAGACATCTTTCTTAACAAATTACTTAGACTATACAACAAACATTGTCCTATAAAAACAAAACAGATCACAAACAAACGGCTTGGTTGCCCATGGCTAACCCGCACCATTCTGAAATCCATAGACAAGAAACACCAATATGAAAAGCAATATAGACAGGGCTTAATACACAAAGAATACTCTTAAACACTATTCATCAGCTCTCCCAAAGTAATAAAAAAAACCAACAACTATACTACTCCAGTAGATTCCAGACACTAGAGGAGATATAAAAAAGACCTGGAAAACACTCTCTCAGATTTTTAGGGACCCACAAACTGAGAAAAACCAAGAATATTGTCCTAACTAAACCTAATGAAACACCATACATCCCACTGACACAGCTAACAAGATAAACGACTTCTTCTCAAACATAGGATCTAATCTCGCCAGTAAAATCCCACATACCAATGCCATGCCGGGGACTACCTAGATGGAAATTTCCCCAATTCCTTCTATCTTGCACCAACTGAGCCCACGAAGTCATTTGGGGTCATAAAGTCACTTAAAAAAACTCGGGGAAACTGTCTCATGTCCCACCATTACTGTACAAGCGAGCGGCCCATGTCCTTTCGCATGCTATTTCATTACTTTTTAACAAGTCAATAGAGACTAGCACCTTCCCGAAAAATACTCAAGATGGCAAGGGTTTACACCAATACATAAAGGTGGTGACCCCACAGACTTAAACAACTATAGGCCAATATCTAACTTACCATTGCTATCCAAAAAACTTTGAGAAACTCGTGTACAAGAGACTGTATTCATTTATAAGGCTCAAAACATACTCAACCCTGCCAGTTTGGATTCAGGAAAAATAAAAGCACTAATGATGCAATCATAAAAATGCTAGATCTGCTTTACACAGCATTGGAAAATAAGGAAAATCCACTAGGAATTTTTATTGACCTAAAAAGTTTTGACACAGTAAAACCACCAAATCCTACTCCACAAACTTGACCACTACGGTATAAGAGGCCTGCGCTTGCTCATTTCAAATCTTACATTACTAATAGGTATCAGTACGTCACCATTAAAGACACAGCATCGCAAACACGGCCACTTGATACTGGAGTTCCCCAGGGAAGTGTCCTTGGTCCCTGCTTTTTCTCATTACATCAATGACCTTCCAACGTATCCCAAAACCTGAAACCCATTCTCTTTGCTGATGACACGACTTATGTCAATCTCTCACCCTAATCTTGCCAAACCCCCAACACCTTGTGAATGAGGAGCTGATTAAAATATCGACTTGGATGACAGCCAATAAACTTACGCTTAACACTGACAAAACTTACTATATTATGTTTGGTAGCAGAGCAGGAGATGCACAAATTAACATTAAGATTGACAACACTCTAATTACCAGAAATTTTGGGGGAAAATTCCTAGGCTTATAAACCCTTTACAACAACCTGAATTTCAGCACCCCTATCCAGCATATAGCCAAAAAAGTATCCAAAACGGTTGGGATCCTCTCCAAGATACGATATACGTGCCGCAAAATGCCCTTCTCACACTATACCACTCACTTATTTATCCATACCTCACCTTTGCATTTGTGCTTGGGGAAACAACTGGGAGCAACACACCTAAAGCCAATAATAACCCCAACCCAAAAAACTGCAGTAAGAATAATCACTAAATCCCCTCCCTGGCACACACCCCCCCACTCTTCAAAGATCTAAACTTACTCCCAGTTCAGTAAAATCCACACTTACTACTGTGCAATCTATATCTACAGGGCCTTAAACTCTAATATCAACCTTGACCTAAAACGCTTTCTTGATAGTTGTGACAGAACCCACAGGCATAACACCAGACACAAAAAATCTTACGACATTCCCCGTGTCCGGGCTAAACCTTTACAAAAATTCATGTATGTCAAAGGCCCTAAAATCTGGGGAATACCCTACCCGAGAAAATCTAGAACTGCAGACACATTCATCACCTTCAAAATACGATTAGAAAACATCTTACTCCCTGATACACCCCGTCAACTAACTACACGAATACCACCCGGTGGTTTACATTACACTCGCTCACTCATTTGACCATAAACAGAAATATTAATCTCAGTCTTAAATAATGAAACCTGTGATAAATCCAATACTGAAATATATACTGTGCCAAAACAAAAGCATTCACATTTTTTAAACTCATAAACTAGTTTTTTAGTCCTTAGCCATAATACCAATTTTCCTCATAATTTGTAATATTTTACAATTTTAAAAATAAAACTAAGTATGCCCGAAATGCCTAGTCATGCTAAGCGTTCTAGTGGTACACTCTGGGAAACACAATTTTACTACATGTAAACCAAACAATAACCAAATTTCTGGGAAACTCAGCATTGTAATCCTTATAGAGAATAAACTTTGAATTTGAATTTGAATGCAGCCCGAACAATCTCAACCAACACCCTGCACTGTTCCCCTGCCCCCACCCCCACTTCACAAGCCTCACTACCACAGCAGTCTCTATGAGCACTCTGCCCCCCCCACCACAAATCCCACCAAGACCACAAACCCCCTTACCCCCCAGGGCTCCCACCCCCAACCCCAATATTCTCCCAGGTCCACCATGACAGACAAGAAGCTGAAGGTGTGGTACACAAATGCAGATGGAATAGCAAATAAACGAGGAATGGCATGAAAGAATCAACGAGAGGTCCCCAGACATCATAGCAGTCACAGAAACAAAACTCACTGAGACAATAACAGATGCAGTCTCCCCACCGGGATATCAGATCCTGAGGAAAGATGGAAGGAGCAGAGGGGGAGGAGGGGTTGCACTGCTCATAAAAGAACGATGGAGTTTCGAGGAAATGGAGGGCATGGACGAGATTGGAGAAAGGGACTACATAGCAGGCACAATTCAATCTGGGAAACATAAGGTAGCCATTGCTGTGATGTATAACCCACCACAGAACTGCAGGAGGCCAAGAGAGGAATATGATGAGAACAACAGAGTGATGGTGGACACACACTGGCTGAGGTGGCATGAAGAGCTCAAACGTGCAGAGCAAAGTTACTGGTTAAGGGTGATTTCAACCACAGGGAGATCGAATGGGAAAACCTGGAGCCCCATTTGGGCCCCGAAACATGGAGAGCCAAGATGATGGATGTGGTACTGGACAATCTCATGCATCAACACATCAGGGACACTACCAGAGAGTGAGGGGAGGATGAACCAGCAAGACTGGACCTTGTGTTCACCCTAAGTAGCTCAGACATTGATGACATCACATATGAGAGCCCCCTCGGAGCTAGTGACCACGTAGTCCTGAGTTTTGATTACATAGTAGAGTTACAGGTGAAGAGGGTAACAGGAGTCGAATGGGAGAAACAAAACTATAAAAGGGGGGACTACACAGGTATGAGGAACTTCCTGTGGGAGGTGCAGTGGGACAGAGAAATGGTAGGAAAGACAGTAAACGAAATGATGGAGTATGTAACAACAAAATGCAAGGAGGCAGAGGAAAGGTTTGTTCCCAGGGGCAACAAAAATAATGGGAAGACCAAAGCGAGGCCTTGGTTTACCCAAAGGTGCAGGGAGGCAAAAACAGTGCATTAAAGAATGGAAGAGGTAAAGAATGCAAAGGACCTAGGAAAACAAGGAGATCAGTCAAAGAGCCAGAAACGAAAATACATAGATAAGGAAGGAGGCCCAGCGACAGATCAAAAATAACATAGCGTCGAAAGCCAAGTCTGACCCGAAACTGCTGTTTAGCCACATTAGGAGAAAGACAACAGTCAAAGACCAGGTGATCAGGCTGAGGAAAGAAGGTGGGGAACTCACAAGAAACGATCAAGAGGTATGCAAGGAGCTCAACAGGAGATTTAAGGAAGTATTCACAGTGGAGACAGGAAGGACTCTGGGAAGACAGGACACAGGGGGACACCAACAGGGAATAGACCAACAGGTGCTGGACAATATACACACAACTGAGGAGGAGATGAAGAAGCTGCTGAGTTACCTTGATACCTCAAAGGCAATGGGACCGGACATCTCCCCGTGGGTCCTCAGGGAGGGAGCAGATATACTGTGTGTGCCATTAACCACAATCTTCAACACATCCCTTGAAACTGGGCAACTACCTAAGGTATGGAAGACGGGAAATGTAGTTCTGATTTTTAAAAAAAGGAGACAGAAAAGAGGCACTAAATTACAGACCAGTGTCACTGACCTGTATAGTTGCAAAGTCATGGAGAAGATTATCAGGAGGAGAGTAGTGGAGCACCTGGAACGGAACAAGATTATAAACGATAACCAGCATGGATTCATGGAAGGCAAATCCTGTGTCACAAACCTTCTGGAGTTCTATGACAAAGTTACGGAAGTGCGACATAAGAGAAAGGGGTGGGTTGATTTTATTTTCTTGGACTGCAAGAAGGCCTTCGACACAGTTCCTCACAAGAGACTAGTGCAGAAACTAGAGGATCAGGTGCATATAACAGGAAGGGCGCTGCAATGGATCAGAGAATACCTGACAGGGAGGCAACAAGTCATGGTATGGGATGAGGTATCACAGTGGGCACCTGTGACGAGCGAGGCCCACACTAATTCTTTGAGAATGACAAAAGAATCGGTTTCTCGCACCGGTTCAAGATAGTTACGAATTAACTGTTCATAATCTTGCCACCTGGTTAGGTCTTGAAAGTCCTTCATACGAATTAAGTTAAACACATGTGAGGCGAGGATCAGCAACTATGCTGACACTATTTCTGGTATATGTGAATGACATGATGGAAGGGATAGACTCAGAGCTGTCCCTGTTGGCAAATGATGTGAAGTTAATGAGGAGAATTAAATCAGATGAGGACTAGGCAGGACTTCAAACAGACCTGGACAGGCTGGACACGTGGTCCAGCAACTGGCTTCTTGAATTCAACCCTGCCAAGTGCAAAGTCATGAAGATCGGAGAAGGGCAAAGAGGACCGCAGACAGAATATAGACTAGGTGGCCAAGGACTGCAAACCTCACTCAAGGAGAAAGATCTTGGGGTGACCATAACACCGAGCATGTCTCCGGAGGCACACATCAACCAGATAACTGCTGCAGCATAAGGGCGCCTGGCAAACCTGAGAATAGTGTTCCAATACTTACTAAGGAATCATTCAAGACACTGTACACTGTGTACATCAGGCCCATACTCGAGTATGCAGCTCCAGTTTGGAACTCACACCTGGTAAAACACGTCAAGAAATTAGAGAAAGTGCAAAGGTTTGCAACAAGGCTAGTTCCGGAGCTCAGGGGTATGTCCTACGAAGAAGGGTTGAGGGAAATCGGACTGACGACAGGTGGGTCAGGGGAAACATGATAACGACATAGAAAATACTGCGTGGAATAGATAAGATAGACAGAGACAGGTTGTTCCAGAGAGAGGACATAGAAACAAGGGGTCACAATTGGAAGCTGAAGACTCAGACTAGTCAGAGGGATGTTAGAAAGTATTTCTTCAGTCATAGAGTCGTCAGGAAGTGGAATAGCCTAACAAGTGATGTAGTTGAGGCAGGAACCACACATAGCTTTAAGATGAGGTATGACAAAGCTCTGGAAGCAGAGAGAGAGAGAGGACCTAGTAGCAATCAGTGAAGAGGCATGGCCAGGAGCTGTGTCTCGACCCCTGCAACCACAGTTAGGTGAGTACAATTAGGTGAGTACACACACACACACACACACACACATTGTTTTAATTGTGTTATTGTGTTATTTAAGTGTATTAAGTATCGTGTGTTTTAGCAGAACAAAAAGTCATTGAATTGATCACTTCCATCACAGTTTTACTTCTGCTTCTATTGCACTTTATTATCTGGTTGCTAATCTGCATTGTGAAGCTGTTCGTTGCAAGACTTGAGAAACTGCTTTGCTGAAAAATATGTACAGCAAGAAAATTAACAGAAATCTGTAAACGTGTAGGTTCAAAACATTTTAGTCACATTTAAGGGTAAATAAATTACAAGAAGAGTTTTCTCCTGTTATGTGGGTGTGGCATTTTTTGGGAAGGCCAGAGTTGCAAGTACCACCTGTTTGTCTCTATATTCCATGCCTGAAGATACCCAAGGCATATAATTTACATAGATTTGGGGTCTGTTGACCAGGATTTTTTGTGGTGTCGTTCTCTACTGATGCATTATTTTTTAATCCCCATTATCTAGAGCACCTGTACTAACATCAGTACCTCCCAGTTTGAACACTATTCCCCAAAGCATCATCCCCTTTTTGCCATCTCCGGTAGTATTGCTATTTTGTAACTCCAGAATTCACATATCTTTGTCAATGCCTGTTAACTCAGCACTGGGATCACTGTCTCCACCTGGTGCACTGACTTTTATTTCAGTATTCTTACAAGTACTATCCTCCAATACAGCACCAGCATCAGGGGTGACAGCTCCATCTAACCCACCCTTTTTTATTTTTCCAACTACTATACAGGACTGTCAAGTTTTCCCACTGATGGCTACCGCTAGGACAGACCCAAAAATACTTTCCTAATTTAGTATCATTAGTGGATGATTTCAGAAGGTCTACACATTATCCATGAGATCGTTTTTCACAGAAGTTGCATACAATCTAACCAATATCCCACTTGTTGCTGCAATTGCAGATTACCCAAATTTTCATGATGTTAGTTTTTTGTATTGTTGGGCATATACACTGTAGTTAGTGTTTTTTTCAGTGTTTGATTTTATATAATATATATATATATATATATATATATATATATATATATATATATATATATATATATATATATATATATATATATATATATATATATATATATATATATATATATATATATATATATATATATATATACTATTAGAGAATATTTATCATTGACAGATCTAGGTGGGCTAGCTAGTGTAAAAGTCTACTATAAAATTATTTGGTTTTGTTAAGTGTACTGGTTAAATTATTTGACTTGCATGTTGGATGAAGTGGTAACCTCTGGCAGCTTCTATGTGTTTAGGTACTGGTGACCTTTGGCACCTCTTTTACAGCTTGAGATTGTGGGATTTTATATATCATTGTATCTTTCTCTTTCTAGATTTTTTCTAACTTCACCACACCAAATACTATGGTACCACTGTTGTTAGCTTCAGTAGAGTGACTGGTGTAGAAAGTTTACTGTTGTGTGTATACTGCATTCACTGACAACTACAATTTTTTATCTAATTTCCACAAAACACATTTTCTTATTTCCACAAGATTGTTTGCTTTCTTCTATTAACATAAAATTGCATTCCAAGGTATTACTAGACTATACGTAAGGTAGACTAGCAGTTTGTAGGAAGATCATTAAAATTAACTTACTTGCGTGGTAAAATCCTGGAGGTGCTTGCAACCGTTTACAACATGAGCTATCTGCTAGGCCTATCACTTACCTCATTTTTAATACCACAACATTTATTATGGTATCTTATCCATACAATATGATACCACTGTGACATACACTACACCACTTTGCATTACACTCTGTTATCAGGGAGACTTTCTGTCCTCACAGAAATTGATACTATGTTCTTCATTTGCAAACAGCACTTTAGACCTATGAGTTCCCCTCATGTATTTCTGGCCCCATTTTGTTATGTATGCACACTTTTTTCTTGTTTTTGGCTCAGTGGGAACTATTATTTCCTAGATTACTTCCAAGCATTTGAGACATTTACTTTATATGTTCACTGGCACAGTTCTATGCTTCTAGCATGAATAAAATCCTATGATAATCCATGAAAAGTACAAAGGATTCTGAAGGGTGTATGACACACCAGTCACCATGACATGTAACTAGGTCATTGTACGCTGCTATACTGAATGTAACTACAGTAGTTTATTGTATATTGCTATAATGAATGTGCCATATTATTGTGTATTGTTTAGTACAATGAATGTAACTAAACTAATGTATATTGCTTGTTAAAGTGAGTGAATGTAACAGTATTGCTGTAATATGATGAGTAAATGTAAGCAATTTATTGTACTTTATCTGCTGCAGTGTATGAATGTAACCAGATCATTGTACATTGCTATGATGAGTTAATGTAAGAACATCATTATACATTATCTACTGTAATAATGGATTTACCAATGATATTGTGCACAACTTTGTTACAAAAAGATAGGGCTCAATATAGCACTTTTATTGTATTTGTTGAATGTGTATTATATAAATTGTTGTCTGGAAGATAATTTAGTTACTTGTGTAATTTAGAGTAATTTGTCGTGATTTAATTTTAGTTGCAAACAGGAGCCTCTCTCTCTCTCTCTCTCTCTCTCTCTCTCTCTCTCTCTCTCTCTCTCTCTCTCTCTCTCTCTCTCTCTCTCCTCTCTCTCTCCTCTCTCTCTGTATAATGGTGTATATTTTTTTTAAACTAAAATACATAGGGAGGTACCACCTCTATAGTTGGAATGGGGACCCTCATCCTCAGAGAAGACAAACGTACCTCAGGGAAAATTCAAGGTTCTCCCTGGAGCTGTTTGAATATTTTCTTCTACCAAATAAACACAAACATGAATACAATGGTACAATGTATTAAAGATCATGAATTTCCTCCAGCTCCTCCGAAGCCGGACGTGAGCCAAGTATGCAGCAAGCATTTCACCTCTGGCGCTGGAACATGAAAGTGGCTGCCCTTGGGTTCCTGGTGGTGTCGATGAGTCTGGAACCCAATTCTTTAAGGAATCATGTGGCATTTTTTCCCCCATTGATCCCAAGGTCTCTGATCCCACTGGGACAAATTGATACTGTTGGCTTATGTCCCTGTACTTGCTGATCTTGTACTCCTCCCTGTGGTCAGCAGCTCCTCCCTGTCGCCCAACACTGTGATGGATGTAGGTGTCAGCCAGTGTGGACACACAGGTATAGTCCCATGCTAAGAACTTGCCATTTTTCCAAGGGTAGAGGGTGATCCTGTCGGGGAGGTTTGCTGGGTTGTGGGTATTGTTGGCTGCTAGTGATCGGGGCTCCCTCTCGGCTGGGCATCCAGCTGTAGCAAGGGTTCTCTTTATGATGTCATTGACCTCATTGTGTCTTGCATGCCAACCCTTGGTTTTGGAACAGTTAAGACCATGTAGACCGTATTGGTCTGCTTGCGCTTCGCCGCAAATACACATATATTCTGTGTGTATTGGGGCAGCAAGGCGCAGAGCCACTGCAATACGGAGGGTCTTAGGGTAGAGTCGCATTCCCATTGCCAAAATGGGAACTGTTTGGAGGAAGTCCCTGGAGTGATGTGCGCTCACAGTCTGGAGACGGGCAGTCTCCTTCTCTGATGTTGCAGCCCTGAGCATGTTGGCAAGCATCTTTTCAGCAATCGGGCCATCCCAGCTTGACTGTGAGCCAGTACTGCACTAGGGTTTGGTGCTGGAGCAGCAAGAGTCTCCCATTCAGTGGCATAGCTAGGGTCATGTATTCCTACTGAGTCACTGAGGTTATCAGGAAGAATTTGTCTTATCAACTCGTTTGATGCTATGGAATAGGATAGGAAAGCTGGTAGAGCAATCAGGGAGGATCTGCGCACTCCTAGCCCCCCAAGCCTGACCGGAAGTGAGGCTTGCAACCACTGTCCATCTTCAAGGGAAAGATTCAATACACTCTCTAGCATGGTCTTTAGGAGAGAGTCATATTCCTTGAGTTTTGGACTGCTGAAGGCTGGGGAGTTTCTCAGAAAGTAGGTAAGTTTTGGATTGACAGCACCTGGTGAGTAGGTAGAAGGCATCATGTGTGTCAGTGTCTTTCATCCTGCTTTCCATTGTCCGGAGGTCTGAGACTTTTTTTTCTAGGATCAGATCGATGGCATTGGACCCAAGAGGAGCACCAAGGAGAGTGCTATTGGCTGGATCAATGGCTCATGCTCCTTGTAAATCGGCGCTAATATTCTGGATCATCTGTTGATTGGTAGAAACTATTTCACATTTGGTGGGGTTTAAAGGTCCAGGCTTTCTCCCATGTCTTTAATTTTACTGATGTCCTCTAGGAGAGATTCTGTTGTGCCAGCTAGGGTACCATCATCCGAATAGGAAAAACTTGCGATTTTGGCATAAAAAGCAATGCTATTCTTGCTGAATAAGGCAAGTGAAAATTTGTGTATGCAATAATTTTGCAAAAATCATTCTGAACCTAACGGAAAAAAAATTATATTTCATTGTGTTTGTTTATTATTGAATTATCGTAAACTTATCTAAAATATATTTAATTGGATTAGGCTAAATTAAATTGCAATTGTTATAATAAGGTTAGGTAAATTTTCTAAGGTTCTTTTGGTACAAAATTATTAATTTTTACATTAACAGAAATGAAAAAGATGTATCTTTGAACCTATAAGAGAAAATTTTAGAAAGGGCTATATTTTCAATGAGTTCTTGCTAATTGACCAATTTTACGTATTCGGCACAACACACACACACACACAAACACACACACACACAAACACACACACACACACACACACACACACACACACACACACACACACACACACACACACACACACACACACACACACACACACACACACACAAACACAATTGAAAGCATCATGAAAGCAATAGGAGAAGACGATATGACCCAGCTGGAAAATTTTCGGAGAATAGGGGGGTTTGTAAAAAAAGAACCCGGCCAGTGAGAGTGACCTTCAAGGCAGAAGCGACTCGGACCAGGATACTGCAGGAGAAAGCACGATTAAGGGACATGACGGCATACAGGAGGGTGTATCTCGACCGCGACAGAACACAAGAAGAAAGGAAGAAACTGAGAGAGATGGTACAAAGGCGAAAGGAGGAAAGAGAGGGGATGGAGAAGACAGACAGGAGATCCCAGACCCAGGAAGAAGATCTAATACAGCCTCCCTCACAACTTTCTATAGAAGCCTCCCAACCAGGTCAACCCCAGTGCAACCAAACACTCTAAATCAAAACACCCATGCCACATCCAATGCCCCCACCCATACATTACAAACTTCACCCCCACAGCAACAACCCATAGTTCCTTACCAGGTCTCCCACTTCCCCAACCCCAATATACTTCCCAGACCACAGTCTTAGAAAAGAAGTTGAAGGTGTGGTATACAAATGCAGATGGAATAACAAACAAGTATGAGGAGTGGCACGAAAAATCAAAGAGACATCCCCAGACATAATAGCACTCACAAAAACAAAACTCCCCAAATAATAACAGATTCAATCTTTCCATCCGGATATCAAATCTTCAGAAAGACAGGGGAGGAGAGGGGGAGGAGGATTTGCACTGCTCTTTAAAAACCAGGGGGGTTTTTGAGAAAATGGAAGGAATGGATGGCATGGGCGAAAGGGACTACTTAGTAGGAAAAAATCCAGTCTGAGGGACATAAGGTGATAATTGCAGTAATGTACAACCCACCACAGAACTGCAGGAGGCCAAGAGAAGAATACGATGAGAGCAACAGAGGGAATGATCAACACACTAGCCGAGGGGGCCAGGAGAGCACACATGGGGGGAGCAAAGTTACTAGTTATGGGTGATTTCAATCACAAGGAGATTGACTGGGAAAACCTGGACCCCATGGGGGTCCCCCAAACATGGGAGACCAAGATGATGGATGTGGTACTGGGGAACCTCATGCATCAACATGTTAGAGACACTACCAGAGAGAGAGGAGAGGATGAACCGTAAGTGTTGGACCTTGTATTTCACCATGAGTAGTTCGGAACATCGAGGGTATCATGTATGAAAGGCCCTGGGAGCTAGTGATCATTGGTTCTGTGCTTTCGACTACATAGTTGAGCTCCAAGTGGAGAGAGTAGCAGGAATAGGCGGGGAAAAACCAAACTACAAAAGGGGGAACTACTCAGGCATGAGGAACTTCCTTCAAGACATTCAGTGGGAGAGGGAACTGACAGGAAAACCAGTACAAGAAATGATGGACATGTAGCAACAAAATGCAAGGAGGCAGAGGAGAGGTTTTTTTCCCAAGGGAAAACAGAAATAATGGAAGAACAGAACGAGTCCTTGGTTCACCCAAAGGTGTAGGGAGGCAAAAACTAGGTGACTAGAGAATGGAAAAGGTACAGAAGACAGAGAACTCAGAAAATAAAGAAATCAGCCGAAGGAGCCAGAAACGAATATGCACAGATAAGAAGGGAGGCTCAGAGACAAAATGAAAATGACATAGCATCAAAAGTAAAGACTGACCCGAAGCTGTTGTACAGCCACATCAGGAGGAAAACAACAGTCAAGGACCAGGTAATCAGACTGAGGAAGGGTGATGGGGAATTCACAAGAAACGACCGAGAGGTATGTCAGGAGCTCAACACAAGATTTAAAGAGGTATTTACAGTGGAAACCAGTAGGACTCCAAGAAATCAGAACATGGGGGCACACCAGCAAGTGCTGGATGAGGTAAACATATAACCAAGGAGGAGGTAAGAAGCTGCTATGCGAACTTGACACCTCAAAGGTGGTGGGACCAGACAACATCTCTCCATGGGTTCTTAAAGAGGGAGCAGAGATATTGTGTGAGCCATTAACAAAGATCTTCAACAACATCATTGAAACTGGGCAACTCCCTGAGGTATGGAAAATGGCAAACGTAGTCCCAATTTTTAAAAAGGGAGACAGACATGAGGCACTAAACTACAGACCTGTATCCCTAACGTGTATAGTATGCAAGGTCATGGAGAAGATCATCAGGAGGAGAGTGGTGGGGCACCTGGAAAGAAACAAGTGTATAATTGACAACCAGCACGGTTTCAGGGAAGGAAAATCCTGTGTCACAAACCTACTAGAGTTTATGACAAGGTGACAGAAGTAAGACAAGAGAGAGAGGGGTGGATCGACTGCGTATTTTTGGACTGCAAGAAGGCTTTCGACACAGTTCCTCACAAGAGGTTACTGCAAAAGCTAGAGGGACCAGGCACACATAACAGGAAAGGCACTGCAATGGATCAGAGAATATCTGACAGGGAGGAAACAACGAGTCATGGTACGCGACGAGGTGTCAGAGTGGGCGCCTGTGACAAGCGGGGTTCCACAGGGGTCAGTCCTAGGACCTGTGCTGTTCTTGTATACGTGAACGACATAACGGAAGGGATAGACTCAGAAGTGTCCTTGTTTGCAGACGATGTGAAGTTAATGAGAAGAATCGAATCGGACGAGGATCAGCAGGACTACAAAGAGATCTGGACAGGCTACAAGCCTGGCCCAGCAACTGGCTCCTTGAATTTAACCCTGCCAAATGCAAAGTCATGAAGATTGGGGAAGGGCAAAGAAGACCGCAGACACAATATAGTTTAGATGGCCCAAAGACTGCAAACCTCACTAAAGGAAAAAGATCTGGGGGTGAGTATAACACCGAGCATATCTCCTGAGGCGCACATCAATCAGATAACTGCTGCAGCATACGGGCGCCTGGCAAACCTACGGATAGCGTTCCGATACCTCAGAAGGATTCGTTTAAGACTCTGTACACCATCTACGTCAGGCCCATACTGGAGTAAAGCAGCACCAGTTTGGAATCCACAAACCCAGTCCAAGCACGTAAGAAATTAGAGAAAGTGCAAAGGTTTGCAACAAGACTAGTCCCAGAGCTACGGAGATTGTCCTATGAAGAAAGGTTGAGGGAAATCGGCCTGACGACACTGGAGGCCAGGAGGGTCAGGGAGACATGATAACGACATATAAAATACTGCGCGGAATAGACGAGGTGGACAAAGACGGGATGTTCCAGAGATGGGACACAGACACAAGAGGTCACAATTGGAAGTTGAAGACTCAGATGAATCAAAGGGATGTTAGGAAGTATTTCTTCAGTCATAGAGTAGTCAGGCCATGGAATAGCCTAGAAAGTGATGTGGTGGAGGCAGGAACCATACATATTTTAAGGCGAGGTATGATAGAGCTCATGGGGCAGGGAGAGAGAGGACCAGTAGCAATCAGCGAAAGAGGTGGGGCCAGGAGCTGTGACTCGACCCCTGCAACCACAAATAGGTGAGTACAAATAGGTGAGTAACACACACATATTATATATAATATATATATATATATATATATATATATATAAATATATATATATATATAAAATTATAAGCGTGTTTGATAGGAGTGAATGGAGACAAATGGTTTTTAATACTTGACGTGCTGTTGGAGTGTGAGCAAAGTAACAATTATAAGGGATTCAGGGAAACCGGCAGGCCGGACTTGAGTCCTGGAGATGGGAAGTACAGTGCCTGCACTCTGAAGGAGGGGTGTTAATGTTGCAGTTTAAAAACTGTAGTGTAAAAGCACCCTTCTGGCAAGACAGTGATGGAGTGAATGATGATGAAAGTTTTTCTTTTTGGGCACCCTGCCTTGGTGGGAATCGGCCAGTGAGATAATAAAAAAAATATAAATTATAATATATATATATATATATATATAATATATATATATATATATATATATATATATATATTATATATAAAATATATTATATATACACACGCGGGCCAGTTTCGGCAGACATCATCGTGAGTATTCATTGGAGATCAAAGAATTGTGACAATCCTCTGCATCAGATCGTTGCTTTTGTATCAGTGAAAGTGTAGTGTGCATGTTGGGATTTGGAGAGTAGCGGTGATGAGGGATCCTGCCAGTGGAGGTGTGGAGAAGGTTTTGTTTACATCTGTGTCTGGCCGGGTTCGTGGGTTAGGGGAGGAAGTGGCCGCTTTTTTTTTTCTAAATGGAACAATAAGTGCATAACAATTAGCAAAAGTTAGTCAGTGATGTGCATCTTGAGTGAACACACAGGGCCACTCCCTCCGCCCCCCTATCCCGGATCCCCTCCCCTCATCCCAGCCTAGGCCCACTCACTTCCTGACCAAGGGTGTTGCCATTTAGTGTCCCACCAATTACAAGTTCCGCCGCTCCCTACTCCCCCACCCTCATCCCCCATGCATCCATGCTGTCTTTCACCCATCACCCTGCAGCTGGCTCCCTCCCACCCTCAGGATATCAGCAATGTCACAAGTAGTCATGGGATCTCAGGGATCTTCATGACAGAGCCAAAGCCGTCGTTCACGGGCCATCTGCCGGGTGTGCTACAGGGAATGTGCACTCAGTCCCTCAACTGGCAACATCCGTGCACACATTTAAAGG
>NC_069450.1:1622809-1631638 GCF_026875155.1 Cherax quadricarinatus | reverse complement strand
AGATTTTTTTGGAAATCCGAAACTCGCAGGGTCAGCCCAGGGGTACGACTTTTTTTATTTTAAAAAACCCCAAACAAACCAAGGGGGACAACAAACCCCCTTTTTTTTTTCCAACTATTCAGAGAATTTTTTATTCCCCGCTAGACGCCCAAAAAACCCTAAAAAGTATTTAGGGAAAATTTCAAGGTTAAATTTAATGAGATTTTTTTTCCAAGAATTTGAAAACTAATTTCCCACGTGGAAGCAATCCCAAAATTTCTGTGTTGTTTTGAGTTGGGATAAATGTAGTTTTTTTTTTTTTTTTAAAAATTTTTTAAATTTATTTTTTATTTATTATATATAATTTTTTTAAAAAATATATAAAAAAATTTTATTTTCATAAAAGGGGAAACTTCCTCTTGGCTTTTTTCCCATTTTGAAAGCTTTTTGTTAAATTTGAAAAATCTTCTAAAAAAAGAAAAAAATTTTTAGGGGTTTTTTTTATTTAAAAATTAGAAACTTTAAAAAATTTTTTTTTGGGTATAAAAAAATTTTTTTTGGTTGGTGTTTTTTAATTTTTTTTTGGGAGAAAATTTTTTTTTACATCCAAATAAAAAAATATTTTAAACAAAAGGTTTTGAAAGGATTTTTTTAGTTCTTTTTACCTTTTACTTGGCCCACTATTTAATTAAATTTAAATTTTAAAAAATTTTTTAAAAAATATTTTTTTTTTTTTTATTTTTGGGTTTTTTTTTCCCCTCAATATGTAAAATGGCTTAAGAAAAAAAATCTTTAAAAAAAGCCTTTAAATTTTTATTATTTTTAAGAAAATTTTTTTAAAATTTTTTTAAAAAAATTTTAAGCCCAAAAAATTTTTTTTAAAATTTTCCAAAACCCTTTTAAACAAGTTTTTTTTTTTTCCAACCCAAAAATATTTTAATTTTTTTAAAATTTTTTATCTCAAAAAAGGAAATTTATTTTTTTGGTTAAAGTTTTAAAAAAATTTAAACATAACAAATTTTCCCCTTTTGGGAAAGATACCTTTTTTAACGATGAATTTTTGTTTGGAAACCCCCAAAAAAATTTTATATAAAAATTTTTATATTTAAAATTTATATATATATATATATTTTTAAATAAAAAATTTTTTTTTAAAAATAAAAAAAAAAAAATAAAAAAAAGAAATTTTTTTTTTGGGGGGGGCCAAAAAATTTACTAAAAAATTATTGGTTTTTTTAAAGTGTCGGGTTAAATTATTTTACTTGATGTTGGATGAAGGGTAACCCCTGGCAGCTTCTATGTGTTTAGGTACTGGTGACCTTTGGCATCTTTTACAGCTTGGATTTTGGGATTTTTTTATCTGTATCTTTTTCTTTCTAGATTTTTTTCCCAAAAGGTATTACTAACTATCGTAAGGGTAGCTAGCGTTTGTAGGAAGATATTAAAATTACTTACTTGCGTGGTAAAATCCTGGAGGTGCTTGCAACCGTTTACAACATGAGCTATCTGCTGGGCCCTATCCTTACTCCTTTTAATACCCAACATTTATTATGGTATCTTATCCATACAATATGATACCACTGTGACATACATACACCACTTTGCATTACACTCTGTTATCAGGGAGACTTTCTGTCCTCACAGAAATTGATACTATGTTCTTCATTTGCAACAGCACTTTAGACCTATGAGTTCCCCTCATGTATTTCCCTGGCCCATTTTGTTATGTATGCACACTTTTTTCTTTTTTTTGGGCTCAGTGGGAACTATTATTTCCTAGATTACTTCCAAGCATTTTGAACATTTCTTTATATGTTCACGGGCACAGTTCTATGCTTTTTAGCATGAATAAAATCCATATAATCCTGAAAAGTACAAAGGATTTGAAGGGTGTATGACACACCAGTCACCATGACATGTAACTAGGTCTTTGTATGCTGCTATACTGAATGTAACTACAGTAGTTTATTGTATATTGCTATAATGAATGTGCCATATTAATTGTGTGTTGTTTAGTACAATGAATGTAACTAAACTAATGTATATTGCTTGTTAAAGTGAGTGAATTTTAACAGTATTGCTGTAATATGATGGAAAATTTGTAAGCAATTTATTGTACGTTATCTGCTGCAGTGTTTGAATGTAACCGATCATTGTACATTGCTATGATGAGTTAATGTAAAAAACATCATTATACATTATCTACTGTAATAATGGATTTACCAATGATATTGTGCACAACTTTGTTAAAAAAAAGATAGGCTCAATATAGCACTTTTATTGTATTTGTTGAATGTGTATTAAAATAAATTGTGTCTGGAGATAATTTAGTTACTTGTGTATTTAGAGTAATTTGTCGTGTTTTAAATTTTAGTTGCAAACAGGAGCTCCCCTCTCTCATCTCTCTCTCTCTCTCTCTCTCTCTCTCTCTCTCTCTCTCTCTCTCTATTACTCATCTCTCTCTCTCTGTATATATGGTGATATTTTTTTTAAACTAAAATACATAGGGAGGTACCACCTCTATAGTTGGAATGGGGACCCTCATCCTCAGAGAAGACAAACGTACCTCAGGGAAAATTCAAGGTTCTCCCTGGAGCTGTTTGAATATTTTCTTCTACCAAATAAACAGAATACATTTGCAGAAAAACACAAACATGAATACAATGGTACAATGTATTAAAGATCATAAATTTTCCTCCAGCTCCTCCGAACCCGGACGTGAGCCAAGTATGCAGCAAAGCATTTCACCTCTGGCGCTGGAACATGAAAGTGGCTGCCCTTGGGTTCCGGGTGGTGTCGATGAGTCTGGAACCCAATTCTTTAAGGAATCATGTGGCATTTTTTCCCCCATTGATCCCAAGGTCTCTGATCCCACTGGGACAAATTGATACTGTATGGCTTATGCCCCTGTACTTGCGGGATCTTGTACTCCTCCCTGTGGCCCAAAAGCTCCTCCCTGTCGCCCAACACTGTGATGGATGTAGGGGTCAGCCAGTGTGGACACACGGGTTGTCCCATGCTAAGAGCTTGCCATTTTTCCAAGGGTAGAGGGTGATCTGTGGGGGAGGTTTGCTGGGTTGGGGGTATTGTTGGCTGCTAGTGATCGGGGCTCCCTCTCGGCGGGGCATCCAGCTGTAGCAAGGGTTCTCTTTATGATGTCATTGACCTCATTTTTGTCTTGCATGCCAACCCTTGTTTTGGAACAGTTAAGACCATGTAGAACCGTATTGGTCTGCTTGCGTTTCGCCGCAAATACAATATATTCTGTGTGTATTGGGGCAGCAAGGTGCAGAGCCACTGCAATACAGAGGGTCTTAGGGTAGAGTCGCATTCCCATTCCAAATGGGAACTGTTTGGAGGAGTCCTGGAGTGATGTGCGCTCACAGTCTGGAGACAGGCAGTCTCCTTCTCTGATGTTGCAGCCTGAGCATGTTGGCAAGCATCTTTTCAGCAATCGGGCCATCCCGCTTTATGTGCCCGTTGCACTAGGGTTTGTGTGGGCGCAAGGTCTCCCATTAGTGGCTACTAGGGTCTGTTTTTTACTGAGTCACTGGGTTATCAGGGAAAATTTGTCTTATCAACCGTTTGATGCTAAGGAATAGGTGGAAAGCTGGGAAGCAACAGGGGGGATTGCGCATCCCAGCCCCCCCAAACCTGACCCGGGAAATGAGGCTTGCAACCCCTGCCCTCTTAAGGGAAAGATTCAATTCACTCTCTAGCATGGCTTTAGGGGAGTCAATTTTGAGTTTTGGACTGCTGAAGGCTGGGGAGTTTTTTAAAAAAGTAGGTAAATTTTGGGGGGACAGGCCCGGTGAGTGGTAGAACATCATGTGTGTCAGTGTCTTTCATCCTGCTTTCCCTTGTCCGGGGTCTGGCTTTTTTTTTTAGGGTCAATCGATGGCATTGGGCCCAAAAGGGGCACAAAGGGGAGTGTATTGGCGGACAATGCTCTGCTCCTTGTAAAACGGGCTAATTTTGGATCTCTTTTGGTGAAATATTTTACATTTGGGGGGGTTTAAAAAAAGGTAGGGGTTTCTCCCCTGTTTTAATTTTACGTTCCTTAGGAGGATTCTTTTGTGCCCGTGGGTACCATCATCCGAATAGGAAAAAAATTTCGATTTTTTCTAATACTGGCGGGATTTAGACGAGGTGGGACAAAGACTGGATGTTCACAGAGATGGGACACAGACACAGAGGTCTACAATTGGAAGTTGAAGACTCAGATGAATCAAAGGTTGTAGGGAAGGTATTTTCTCAAGTCATAGAGTAGTCAGGCCATGGAATGCTAGAAAGTTGATGTGAGTGGAGGCAGGAACTCATACATAGTTTAAGGCGAGGTATGATAGAGCTCATGGGGAGGGAGGAGAGAGAGGGACCTAGTTGCAATCGCGTAAAGAGGTGGGCCAGGAGCTGTTGATCGATCCCCTGCATCACAAATAGGTGAGATACAAAATAGGGTGTACACAAACATTTATATATATCATATATATATCTTATATATATATATATATATAATATATTATATATATAAAGGTGTTGATGGATATAGTGACATGGAGGACAAATGGTTTTTTAAGACTTCCCCCTGAGTGCTGTTGGAGTGTGAGCAATGTAACCATATTATAAGTGATTCAGGGAAACCGGCAGGCCGGACTTGAGTCCTGGAGATGGGGAGTACAGTGCCACTGCTTCTGAGGAGGGGTGTTAATGGTGCAGTTAAAAACGGTAGTGTTAAAGACACCCATTTGGCCCAAGGAAGTGTTGGAGTGAATGATGATGGAAAGTTTTTCTTTTTTGGGCCACCATGCCTGGTGGGAATCGGCCAGAGTGAGATATAAAAAATAATTATATATATATATATATAGTATATATACATATATATATATTTATATATTATATTTATTAATATTATTTTTTTAATAATTTCATTATATATTATATATATATATTACACACGGGGCCAGGTTTCGGCAGACATCATCGTGATTATTCATTGGAGATCAAAGAATTGTGACATCCTCTGCATCCGATCGGTGACTTTTGTATCAGTGAAAGTGTAGTGTGCATGTTGGGATTTGGAGAGTACGGTGATGAGGGATCCTGTCCAGTGGAGGTGTGGGAGGAAGGTTTTTGTTTTCATCTGTGTCTGGCCGGGGGTTACGTGGGGTAGGGGAGGAAGTGGCCGCTTTTTTTTTTCTAAATGGAACAATAAGTCAGAACTATTAGCAAAGGTAGTTCAGTGATGTGCATCTTGAGTGAACACACAGGGCCACTCCCTCCGCCCCATATCCGGATCCCCCCCCTCATCCCAGCTAGGCCCGCTCACTTCCTGTCCAAGGGTGTTGCCTTTTAGTGTCCCACCAATTAACAAGTTCCGCCGCTCCCATACTCCCCCACCTCATCCCCCATGCATCCATGCTGGTTTTCACCCATCACCCGCCAGCTGGTTCCCTCCCACCCTTGTGTGGATATCAGCAATGTCTCACAGTAGTCTGGGATCTCAGGGATCTTCATGACAGAGCCAATGCCGTCGTTCACGGGCCATTCTGCCGGGTGTGCTACAGGGAAATGGGCACTCAGCCCTCAACTGGCAAACATCCGCTGCACACAATGGATGTCTAGGCTCCAGGAGAGCTCCAATATGTGAACAACAACCGCCCCTCCACAAGCAGACAAGCTCTGGCAGCTACCGTGACTTCACCTCTACAGAGGGACCTCAAATCGGCAATCAAATTAACATCCACCAGGACTCTCTGACACACATCCCTAAGCAGCTCGCCTCCAAGCTGCTAGCAAAATTCATGACATTCTGAAGAAAGTCAACGATGCTCCTTCAAACAACAGCATCCTTGGCCACAACTTGCTGCTTTTGGTCATGCCTGTTTGGCCTCTGTCCCACCAAGGAGGGACAAAAGTCCACTCGCAAAACTGTTAGGAGGGCAATAAATGACATATCCCAGGGATTGATAACCTATCTGTTCCCCCTAGGGCGACAAAACACCGCCGGGCAAATTGCAACAACAAGGACACGCGACGCCTCAAAAATTCTGAGCCCAAATTAGCAAAAAAAAAATAAAAAAAAAAAATAATAAAAATAAAAAAAAAATAGAAGAGGGTACCATACTATTGGAGCTCTGAGGCTTATAACCAGTGATGTTACCATGGCTCCCAAGGACGGCAGCACGGCTCAAGCTCTGAAGGACAAACATCCACCCAGGGCTCCCAGTACCAACCATTGACCTCCCCTGAATTGCAGGCAGGCGAAAGAACATTAACTACAGATGCTTGATGTGTATACAAGGTGCTTTGTCTTTTCCAACACAGATCAGCAGGAGGTTTCACCGGTTTAAGGCCTCAACACGTAAAACGAATACTCAGTCCACACTTGGTGCAGGTTTCAGGAGAGGCCTCTGCTGTTGAACTCCACAAATTTCCAAACCTGTGCCTGGCTGGCAGTGTCCCAGAGGCCATCAGAACCCCTTTTCTTTGGTCGCCTTATTGTGTGCCTCCAGAAAAAGGATTGACGGATTCAGGCCCATTGCAGGTGGGTAACACCCTTCTGCACCTAGGTGCCAAAGCTGCTGCAGTAAGATGGGTTGGTATGAGGCTGCTGCAAATGCTGAAACCTCAATCAGCTCAGTTGCAAGCGTTCAATAGGTCTGTGCATAGTAGACTGCCGCACGCAGCTCGTGTATGTATCAAAAACAGTGTCGAATGAAGAAGCCTTGGGGCATATTGGACTCTTTGCCCACGCTTTCAACTCAAGTCAGAAGGCGATGCTGCTTTCCAAGCAGTTTAGTATGAAAAACTTCCCTTCCCTTTATCCCTGCATAGAATCGTGTTATAGTGTGACTTCCAAAAACTAATGTTTTGGGGTCCATGAAAATTGACTCATGTGAGGGCAAGCAACAGGGGGGGGACCACTCTTGCCCCTTTATATTCTGTTGGGTCTTCAAGGTAAGTCACTGAAGAACTTTCCAGCGAGCTCATAGTTCTGGTTCCTGGATGATGGTAACCCTAGCTGAGCACAAACAGAATTCTCCTAGAGGACACAGTAAGATTAAAGCAGGTGAGAAAGCCTGGAAGACTTTCTTTATACCCCCACCAGAAAGGTGAAATAGTTTTCTACCAACAACAGATGATCAGAATATTAGGCGCGTTTTACAAGTGGAGCATGAGCCTTTGATCCAGCCAATAGCACTCTCCTTGGTGCTCTTTTGGGTCCATGCCATCGATTGATCCTAGAAAAAAAGTTCAGACCTCGGACAATGGAAAGCAGGATGAAAGCAATTGACACACTTGATGCCTTCTACCTACTCACAAGGTGCCTGTCAATCCCAAAACTTACCTACTTTTCTGAGAAAACTCCCCGCCTTAAGCAGTCCATAAACTCAAGGAATATGTCTCTCTTCTAAAGACCAGGCGAGAGAGTGTATGAAGCTTTCCCTGAAGATGGACAGTGGTTTGCCAAGCCTCGCTTCCGTGTCTGGGAGCTTGGGGGGGCTGGATTCGTGCGCAGATCCTCCCTGATTGTTTCTACCGCGGCTTTCCTATCCTATTCCATAGCATCAAACGAGTTGATAAGACAATTCTTCTGATAACCCAGTGACTCAGTAGGAAATAAGGACCCTTAGCTATGCAGTGCCCATTCATGAATGGGAGACTTGATGCTCCAGCACCAAACCCTAGCGCAGACTGGCTCACAAAGATCCAAGTGGGATGCTCCTGTTCACTGGAAAGATGCTTGCCATACATGCTCAGGGCTGCAGAAACATAGAGAGGGAGACTGCCCGTACTCCAGACGCGTGCAGTGCTCATCACTCCTGGGACTACCTCAAAACAGTTCTCATATCGGCAAGGGGAACGCGACTCGACCCTAAGCTCTCCGTATTGCAGTGCTCTGCGCCTTGCTGCCCCAATTCAAACAGATGTGTATTGCGGCGCCGAAGCAACTAGCAAGACCAATACGGTTACATGTGTTCTTAACTATTCCAAAACCAAGGGTTGGCGTGCAAGACACAATGAGTGCCAACAGACATAAAGTGAACCTTTACAGTGGAATTGCCCAGCCGAGAGGGTAGCCCGATCACTAGCAGCCAACAATACCCATCAAACCAGCAAGCTCTTGCATAGGGACTGTACCTGTTGAGTCTACCTGCTGGCACCTTCATCCATCACAGTGTTTGGGCGAGAAAAACCACCCCAGGGAGGAGTGTGACCACAGGGAGGAGTACAAGGATCAGCAAAGTACAGGGACATAAAGCAACAGGTATCAATTTTGGACCTTTAGAACTCAGAGACCCTTGGGAACATGCGGAAAAAAAAGCCACATGCTTCCTTAAGAATTGGGTTCAGACTCAGCGACACCACCAGGAAACTAGGGCTAGGCCGCAGCTTTCATTTCCAGCACCTCAGCATAGCCAATCAGGGGGAGAATGCTTGCTGATACTTGGATTGCATCTGAGCTTCAGTGGAGTCTTGGAGGAAATTCATGATCTTTAATACATTGTACCATTGTATTCATGTTTGTGTTTTTCTGTAAATGTATTCTTTTTTTTAATAAATGTTCATCATAGAAAATATATATATAATATATATTTATATATATAGATATTTATATATATACTATATATATATATATATATATATATATATATATAAAGGTAGTGTGTGTTTGTGTGTGGGTGTGTGTGTGTATAGCCGCGGAGTAGGGTTAAAAAGGCTTCATAGGAGATAGAATATTTAGAGTTCTCTGAAGCCGTTTGAATATTCCATTTCCCCTACCACCAATCTATATATTATATATATATATATATATTTTATTCTATATTATATATATATATATATATA
>NC_069450.1:1612809-1615309 GCF_026875155.1 Cherax quadricarinatus | reverse complement strand
CAAGGGACTAGCTCCCTTAAGGTTTACTAATAGCAGGAGTGTAAGAAATAAGATAGATGAGCTAAGATTAATTGCAAGTGCAGGAAACATAGATATTATTGCTATAACAGAGACCTGGCTCAATCTGAAAGATAGAGAGATGCCCTCTGAATGTCACATACAAGGCTATAAATTATTCCACACTGACAGGGTCAACAGGAAAGGTGGTGGAGTAGCGATGTATGTCAGAGACAATTTAAATTGTTGTGTTAGACAAGATATTAAATTAGAAGCGTCAGCCACTGAATCTGTTTGGTTACAGCTTCTCGAGGGCGAAGGAAAAACTAATTTTGGGGTGTGATTTACAGGCCCCCAAATCTTGATAGGGAGTGCAGTAAACTTCTATGGGACGAAATTCGCAAGGCATCTACATACGAAAATGATGTGCTAATGGGAGATTTCAACTATAGACAGATTGACTGGAGCAATTTGACAGGAAATTTAGAGTCAGGTGACTTTCTTGATACGATCCAGGATTGTTTTTTAAAACAGTTTGTGACAGAGCCAACTAGGGGAAATAACCTCCTTGACTTGGTTCTTGCCAGTAGGGAAACACTAATTAATAATCTTGAGGTTAATGATGAGCTTGGGGAAAGTGATCACAAATCACTCAGTTTTAATATATCATGGAATTCCCCTAATAATGGCAATCAAGTCTCCGTCCCTGACTTTCGCTTGGCTAATTTCATAGGACTGAAAAATTACTTAGGTGGGCTGAACTGGAATGACCTGATAAGGGTCAGGTAGGTGGTGATGGTTGCCGATATGATGCTTTCCAGGGCATAGTTCTTGCTGCTCAGTCAAATTATGTTCCAAATAGGGAAATCAGATCAAACAAAAATGATCCTAAATGGATGAACAATAGATTAAAATATCTGATTGGTCAAAGAGAGGCATATATAGGCAAATCAAAAGAGGAGAGGGGCAATTAAGAAATCGATATATTCAGTTAAAGAGAGAAATAAAAAAGGAATTAGAAAACCAAAAGAGATTTGAGGTTAAAGTTGCAAGACAATCGAAGACTAACCCAAAGGATTCTTTCAGGTATACAGAAGTAAGATCAGGGACAAGATAGGCCCACTCAAAAGTTCCTCGGGTCAGCTCACTGACAGTGATAAGGAAATGTGTAGAATTTTTAACACATACTTCCTCTCAGTAGTTTTTACACAGGAGGATACCAGCGATATTCCAGTAATGATAAATTATGTAGAACAGGACGATAATAAACTGTGCACGATTAGGGTCACAAGTGACATGGTCCTTAGGCAAATAGATAAATTAAAACCTAACAAATCCCCAGGCCCTGATGAACTGTATGCAAGGGTTCTAAAGGAATGTAAAGAGGAGCTTAGCACACCTTTGGCTAATCTTTTCAACATATCACTACAAACTGGTATGGTGCCAGATAAGTGGAAAATGGCAAATGTGATACCTATTTTCAAAACAGGTGACAGGTCCTTAGCTTCGAACTATAGACCAATAAGCCTAACCTCCATAGTGGGAAAATTTATGGAATCAATAATTGCCGAGGCAGTTCGTAGCCACCTTGAAAAGCATAAATTAATCAACGAATCTCAGCATGGTTTTACAAAGGGGCGTTACTGCCTTACGAATTTATTAACTCTTTTCACTAAGGTATTTGAGGAGGTAGATCATGGTAATGAATATGATATTGTGTATATGGACTTCAGTAAGGCTTTTGACAGGGTCCCACATCAGAGACTATTGGGGAAAATTAAAGCACATGGAATAGGAGGAGAAATTTTTTCCTGGATAGAGGCATGGTTGACAAATAGGCAGCAGAGAGTTTACATAAATGGGGAGAAATCAGAGTGGGGAAGCGTCACGAGCGGTGTTCCACAGGGGTCAGTGTTGGGCCCCCTGCTGTTCACAATCTACATAAACGACATAGATGAGGGCATAAAGAGCGACATCGGCAAGTTTGCCGATGACACCAAAATAGGCCATCGAATTCATTCTGACGAGGACATTCGAGCACTCCAGGAAGATTTGAATAGACTGATGCAGTGGTCGGAGAAGTGGCAGATGCAGTTTAATATAGACAAATGCAAAGTTCTAAATGTTGGACCGGACAATAACCATGCCACATATAAACTAAATAATGTAGATCTTAATATTACGGATTGCGAAAAAGATATAGGAGTTCTGGTTAGCAGTAATCTGAAACCAAGACAACAGTGCATAAGTGTTCGCAATAAAGCTAATAGAATCCTTGGCTTCATATCAAGAAGCATAAATAATAGGAGTCCTCAGGTTGTTCTTCAACTCTATACATCCTTGGTTAGGCCTCATTTAGATTATGCTGCACAGTTTTGGTCACCGTATTACAGAATGGATATAAATTCTCTGGAAAATGTGCAAAAGAGGATGACAAAGTTGATCCCATGTATCAGAAACCTTCCCTATGAGGGAAAAACTAAGGGCCCTGACTGATTTTGAA